>JANRGW010046905.1:0-13086 GCA_024733675.1 Psilopsiagon aymara
GGAGCAGAGGGAAGAAAAAGGGGGAAGTGAGTGAACAAACTGCGTGGCTGATTTATGGCTTAAACCATGACAGTCAGTCATTTGCAAGTTATCCAGTCAGTTCCTGAGCCTGCTTTCTAATCTAAGAGACTGAAATCTAACAAACCATCATGATGTTAGGCATGATGTTCCATGCCTAACATCATGGGCAAAATTTTTCAAAAAACTAGATGCCTGTGCTAACACAGCATGTTAAGAGAAGAGGGGGGAAAAAAATCTCACATTTCAAAAATCAGCATAACAAGAAGTGTTTGTTTTGTTGTGGGTTTTTTTTTTCCCCGTTAAAAAATGTGTATGAGAGGATCTCATTCACAGAAACAACATCAAAGTTCCCATATATATGGCAGTATACATACAAACTTCATGAATCAGTGACTTTTTTTTTAAATAGTTTCTGTATTTTACTGCTTAAAAATCTCTATTACAAATATCTGAAAGATATTTCAAGCAATTATAAAGCTACATTAGATAATATCTCGGTATAAAAATTAAAACCCAAACCAACACCTTTTTATTAGGATTACTACTTCCCTGAATTCAAATTCATCCTGATGTAGAATTACAAGGAAGGAAGGAAGTCAGGAGACTTGATTTTCAGAACTACGAATCAATATACAAGTAATACCAGCAAGCTGTGCATACATGTAGGATCCCCTTACACTGATTTCCACAGCAGAAAGGTATCGTACTGAATTCATCATAAATGAACCTGAAACAGTTTCTGATAAGCCTCATGAAGTAACAGATCCAAGTGCTGGCAGTAACCTACACACTTACCTTGGGAAGTCTGCTGCAGCTGCCCCTGCAATTCTAGAAACAGGTGAGAGCAAAGAGCAAATAAGAACATTCTGCCATTGCTCGAGTCCCTGAAAAGTATCTTTTGAGCTTTTAAATTTTTTCTTGATCTGGCACATAATTGAGAATATTTCTCTAAATTACTTTTTCATAGAATCTTAGAATTATAGTTTTCCACTGGGACACACAAGGATTTGTAAACAAGGACAGTGGTGCTATGCGCAGACCTCAGGATTGCAAGAGCACATTCTCATCACTGCCAACTCTTAAATCTCAAAGTATGCTGTTTTTTTCACACTGATGTGACTTTCATGGTGCATCAAGCCAGAAGCATAAAAATATTAAATGTAAAAAATTGCACTAGTAACATGAAAACTTCTCTGCTCAATAAATGTTAGAAGTTGAAAATAGTTTTATTTTTGGAAAATGTTATTCAATAAGGGAAACCTTAAAATTCCTCGTTGCTGCATGTTGGACTTTTCCCTAGTGTTTCCTGATACGCAATGAATCTTCTCAAGTTCATCTTCACATTGTCAAGAACATATAGCTGATCTGTACTATATTTTCCTTTGCCTTCTTTTCGTATCTGCAAAACCGAGAAATAAACACTCCATTAATGGAGAAGTTTCTCCTATTATATCACTAAAAGTTTACAGTAATTCTGTATAGGTCTTCTACAGACATGCTAGATGCCTCTTGAGAACTCCAACGTGTTCATGTGTGCAAATGCATAGGTAGCACTTATTTCTGCAGGTCAACTGACATTATATGTCTCTGCTTAAAACTAGACCATTGTTGGCATGCTATTTCATAATCTGATACATACAATTAGTTTCTGTAGCTTTCTATATGAAAGGCCTTGCACGTAACTAACCAAACACCTGTAGCACTGTCAATTATGTATTTTGTGTGTATACTGCTTAGCTTTAAGATTACGAAAGTCATTCCTTAGGCTTCATCTGACTAAAGAAATAATGTACCAAAGGGCATTGTCTATTTAAGACAAGGATGTACTTAAAATTGTAGTTTAGAATTTCTGGCCTTGTGATTCATGCAAACACAGAATATTCGATCTATTTTAATTAACTGCCATCAGAACAAAAATGCCCATCGGCAGCTACAGTGAGTTACAACCAAAACATGTAACTTCAGAAGGGACTTCTCTCCCACCAATTTAGCTGTTCTCCTCCAGAGACATCTGCGGGACATTTTTTACAAGGGTTTCAGAACAATACAGTGATTTAAACATCAGTAATGCTGATGGTGTAATGCAAATGTTGCAGTGCAGATGCTGTGCTGTTACTTTGATGGTTCCATGAGCTTCAAGATAAGTGTATTTGCTTTCCTCTAGAGAGGAATATCAGAAATTCAATTATGTGGAGTGGTTACTTGGGTTTTGGGATTTTTTATATTCAATCTTATAAAGCCATACATTCCTGCTTAAAGCTTCAACCTACACTGTGTTGAGACCCTCACCTGGCTGCATTTGATGCTTACCCTCATTTTGAACACTGGCTGAAATTCTCTCAGTGCTGGAAGCAACCTTATCTCTACAGCCGCCTTTTCTGCTTCTTTACCATCTGCAAATACATCAAAAAGTGCATCCAAGGCTTCCCCCGCTACCACAAGAGAAGACTCCTTCACAGCGACCTCAAGAAGGAATTTTCCAATCACCTGAAATAAGAAAGAAAAATCTATTTTTCCAGCACCACTTAAGAAAGTTGAAAGAAGTAACAAAACTGGTTTAGGCTTGCAATGCCAATTCTGCTTTTTTACCTTCAGCATTTCAGCTGTATCTTGTCCTTTTGCCAGGATGCTGCCAGAAATTCCAAGGATGCTCACTATATTCACTTTAACACTGGCATTGCTGCTGTCCATAGCAGCTTCACATAAAGTCAATAGCTTCTCAGGAGTCACACACTGATTAGGAAGGGGAGCGTAGGGAGGAATAAAAAAAAATAATAAGACACATTCACATTTCCATGGAAATTTTCAAATACGACATTCAGATCATTTGCAAATAGTCCTGTATTATCGAAACAACGTGAATTCTGAAAATGTAATTAGCAAGAACACAGTTAAACTCTCCCTTTCAAGCTCTTAAGCTGTTTCTTCCAGAACATAGACAACCAAGGCTGTCATGAAGCTGAAGGAAAAAGTTCTGAGCCTAAAGGGATTTTCACAGATTCACCTCGCTCAATACCCATTTCTCCAACTCATTACAACTTACAGAACTTCATTTTTCAGTTTACAGCCAGACAGGACTCACAGAACATCTAGTTTTACATCTTGTATAATAAACTACTATGCTTCATTCTTATATGTAGTTCATTAATTCATGTTCAACCAAGATTTTAGGAAGACAATCAGATTCAACTGGATGACTCAGGAAATAAAGAATCCACTTTTTTAGGTGCTAATTTACTAAATGCTTGTCACTACGTCCATCTTCTAAAGACAGCACCTGTGGCTTATTCCTATTTCGGTTTTGAAATACCTTTCATCTGATTACATGTTAAGGAAGAGATACATAAAAAAATACTCCTGTAAGGTCTATAAAAATTTTGAAGAGTGAATACTATTACATCTGTTCTTTCAGTGTTCACAGTTGCTGAAATTTAGAACTTTGAATGTTTTTGTTTCAAAAACTTTCCAGCACAATCTCACATGATTTTGTGCCTACCAGAGCATTTGAGTTTGAAAGCCTTTACCTGGGAGATGTTCTTTGATGCCATTGTTTGTAAGAGAGCTCTCAAAGCGCTAGTTATGGCTTCTAGGAATTCTGTGTCTGTAGGGAGTTCTGTCAAAGAATTGAACCCAGAGCAAAAAGTTAAACAGTAAGATGAAGGACATGAGAACCAAAGAAATACAAATTCCTTAACTGCCCCTGCAGGTAGTACCAAAAAACAGGAAGAGCCAGATTTTCAGACTTGTCTTTATAAGTTGTAACCATAGCGATTTGTTTGAATTTAGTATTAATTGCATCTGGAGGTTAGACCACAGTTGGTCCTCATTTTCAGGTATATCCTTGGTTAAGACACTTGTGTGACCTAACATACGGCACAAACCACTGCCATCAGAACAGAGGTTTGTAAACTGGTTATCACATGAAGCAATCATACAAGAACTAAGAAAGCTACAGAAGCTGCCTGTGTATTTTAATGCCTTTCTTCTGTTTTCTAAGCAGGCTTTTTAGGCACCCAGAATGCTGGATTCCTGCCAATTCATATAAAGGGCACGTTTTCCAGTGGTTTAATAACCTTTCAGAAATCTATGACTCACGCACTGCATATTTCTTTTTTGACTACAAATACATCAATACCAGCCAACATCTTCACTACATGTTCTGCATTTCTTGAAGCTTTTTCTTTCCCCCCAGTGTGTTCTTATTTTCTGGACCACTACAATGCAGAACCTCCTGATGATTTCACACATATCTCCTCCCTTCCCATATATGCAACTAGATCTTTATGCCTCTTTTTCACCCTGTAAACCTCAGCATTTCTTCCAACCACATGTTGGTATGTTATCAACTCTATCTGGCAGTTTCCATTACACAGCATGTAACTAAAAATATTGTTCTAATAAAAAGGCAGCTGGGCCATTAAACTAATTTATTGGCACCCTCTGTCTTAAGGTAGCCACTTCTCCAATTTCATCTAAGAACTGACTATTGCGAAGCATACCAGACCCTGAAATCTTGGAAGTTGCCCTCTTTTAGCATGCAACAAATATTTTGGGTGAACTTCTTTGCATGTATCTTCATATTTATATTCATTTCCTGTATTTTAGTTTTTCAAGCACTACGCACTCAGTAATAATGTTCGCATAGACTGGTCACACGCTTTTAATAGCACTGGGAAAAAAAAAGCATGTTTTGCAAGCAGATGGATTTTCAGGCATTAATGCAGTATCATAGTATATGCTACAATAAAACAGAACTATATACACCTCATTTGTGGCTACAAATAAAGATACCTGAAGGAAGGAAAGAAAACTGAGTTTCTCAAGATTGTAAGACCTGTGCATATGCTAGACTATAAGAGAACTGTCTTAGGAGAAATGTTTTCTGACAATTTTTAGAATTGAGCCATCATCACCGACCTTCGAACAAGAACAGGTTATCAGAGTATCCTGCATGAAGCAGCCTGCCAGGGAACCAGATCACCAGCTTTAAACCAGGGTTTGGGGTTTTCTGCCTTTCTTTTGTTTGAATCCCAGTTCAACTTCTCCAGTGCCGGCAACAAAGATCATAGCATAAATGGTCCAATGTTATCATTGGATCAATGCTGATCTCATGTAGAAGATTACAGGAGGCAGCAGGAAATGCCAACTATCTACACTACCTTGATAGTGGACTATATACACCAAACTATCCAATAATACAGATACCAGATGATGTATGGGGAAACCATCACAGCACCCCTCTGAAATAACATGCCCTGGAAAAACTACAGTGGATGTATTCTAGTGTTTACAAGGATGTAGCTGACGTTCAAAAATAGTATTGCACATTTTCTTATTACAAATATATTTCCAGTAAGGCTCTCCAGTCACACGCATAAAGCACATCCTGGAGACAAGGCAGCTGCTCTACTTCCTACTGCTATAAGCACGTATATTCTACAGATTTTTGCAACAACCTCCACTGCCATAATTTCTTAAGATAACAAAAAAAAAAAAAAGGTGAAAGACTGCTAGTTTCCCTTTTCCCTCCCCCATGCCTATTTAGGCTAGTTAGCACACTTAAGAAGAAAACATCCCATCTTCTTCATGGCTTGTCTGATTGATGAAAACCTGCTATTACCACAAATATGAGCAAGCAAACAGTTCAGGTCTCACAGGAAGACAGAATTCATCCACTAACAGCAACTTGCGGCATGCAAACAGGCGTAGAGCAAATTCTTGCATTAGACGCCTACTTGCTGAGGATGCAGTTTGGATAAACACATCTTATCAGGATACACTGTTTTTTGTCAGCAGTTTTCTGACATTCAGTATGCTTATTTTGAAATGCTGAAGGGATAAACTTACTAATAAAATGGCATTAAAACAGCACAATGTACATGGCTGTCTTATATCTGTAAGTTTAAAGGGGGTCAGCAAGCCCCATTTACTGAACACCTTACCCATTTTAGCAAAGACCAGCTGCGAGAGATGCTGTGCAATGGACTGAAGTGAAGGTCCTCCAAAACAATCCATGTCTGACACTAACAAAATGTTCTGAAGACATGTTAAAGCTCTACACTGCACTGCGTTTAGTCTGAAAAAAACAAACAAAACATGCACTTAGCAGCTCTCTTTGAGCAGATGTTGAAATACAATGAAATATCCTCAATTAAATAAGCCTGTGATATGGTATGCAGTTTACAGAAAGATTTTTATCTCTTCATATAAACTCATGTCTCAGGTCTGCCATTGTTTACACCTTACAAGTACTAAAACAACTGAATATACATGAAAAATAGTAAGAGAAACAATAAAATTCCTACTTTTTAATTAACGGTTTCCAGGATGGACTGTGCATACAGATGTCTAGAGCAACACTGTTCGGAAAAGCAGTTTTTTCAAGAATCTGGGGAGGGAAAAAAGAAAGGCTTAGCAATAAAGCTTTAGCCAATGTAAAACAGATACTTCAAACTACATACTTCAAAGCTTCCTGGGTAGCAAGTGTCCCACCTTGCCAGAATCTTCCTCAGTCACTCAAATGGTACAACTGTATACTGGGTTTAGCACAGCTTGTTTTACGTATCCAATTGTAAAAGGTGATTTTCTAGGTCTCTACTAATCTTTTTTATTTCAGTCTTTCTCTCTACATATTCCACTACAGAATTTTCAGATAACCAGAAGTCTCAAATACCAGCCATGAAACTCAGACTGCTTGCAAAAAGCCTTGAATGTTTTTATCTCACACCCTGATGACCTGGGTCAGAATTCTAGTGTAATAACTGATGCAACTGATCATATTCATCTTTACAACTCCAAAGACTGAGCAAAACTCTGAAACAAGAACATCAGAATTCTTGTCAGTAAAAAAAATTGTACTTCAGACACTATGCATGAAACAGGTGGAAGAACTTGCACTTACTCAGTGCTGACTGTTGCCACTCGTGTAACATCAACCTCTCTAAGCTAACGTGGGAATACGGCGATCCTGCTGAAAGTTTCCTTTCTTTTTGCAAGTAACCTTTTCGACACCCAAATCAGTTTTCTATTCTGGAAAAGCCAAACTGAAAACAAACACCACCACCTCACCCCACCCCCCCAAAGAAAAAGAAACCCAAACAGTCAAAAGGACTCCCAAACACAAACCAATAGATTTCTGAAACGTATGAACCATCTATTCCCACTTACATGAAGAAATTATTTATGTCAAGATAGCTCATGTATTGATGCTCCACCTCTAGGCCAAAAAAGTCAAGCTAAACTGATTTTTAAAAATATTCCTTTTCTACAGATGGATTTTGATCATCTGTTTGCCTAACCTGAGATATAAATCAGGCAGAAGGGAAAGGCTGTACCACGTTTTGGGAACAAAAGACAATACCTTCTTTGGAATGAGATTGTTCAGAAATGCTGAGTTAACCTCATCAGAGAGGTACAGAGGTGACATGAGCAGCCCACTCCCATCATTGTATGAGTTTTCCATAAAGTCACTTTCATCACTGCTAGAGAGTTCTTCCCATTCATCATCAGAGGGATCTGAGAACAGAAGACAGACTTGTAATAGCACTCACGTAATAGGTATCTCACTTCTCACTTATACCTCCTGGTTAGGTTCTCCACCTGTTGGTTAGGAATCTTTAAGCTCTTAGGCTTTGCTGAAGTAAATGCAAACCAACTGCCATTAATCCACAGTTCTAAATATTATACTACTTTTGTTTAAATTGTTTCATTTTTATAAAATATTTGGTTTATATTTACTCAGGCAGCAAGCATGCTTACATGAGAGGTTCTTCATACAGAGGTACTTCATTCTCTTAAGTACAACAATGTTGTACTTAAAGAAAAGTTATAGAAAAAACATTCAATAAAACTTTTGCTAAGACTTTAACTTGGATTGTACTATTTAACTTTCTGAGGTAGATTCAAGCATGCAAATACACCAGTTTAGCTTAACTTGTTTACTAACTGAAATAAGTTTTAGGCAACTGTTTTCTCTGGCAATACTGAAGCCACAGACAGATGTCCTTTGACTGGGCTGTAACTGAGGAGGACGAAGATGTTACTGTCTCCACAGCAAGACCAGTTGAAAAAGGAAATGATGACAGCAAAACAAACCAAAGCAAGCCAGATCATCTCTTGTTACCCCTTTCAGACAACCTATTTTAAGCAAAATAAACCTGAGCTAGGTCTATAATTACGTAATTTATTCTACCAACAGATCTGCAAGGGCAGACATGGTGAGAGGAGTTAAGGCCAATCACCAATGGGCACAGCTACTGGAAAAGTGAATAATCTGTCCATGGCTAAAAGCAGACCTGCCTTGGCAAGCACAAGCTAAGTCCATCATTTATATTTAAACTGATAAATCTGCATAGGGTTTACACTGATTTACCCAAAGTTGTTTTAAACCTGGTTACAGTTTAACTTCTGTGACACTGGTGTTTACGCAAGTCCCAAGTCTACAGGTCGGACAGATCCTCCTCATTGACAGGTGAAAGCTCTCCCTGTTTACATAGGTCAGTACATTTAACTACAGAAAAAACATCATATTCACCCCAAAGTGACTTCTTCTGCCAACACAGATGCACGTGAGATCTAGGTCCTGTCATAATAGCCGTATGCATTCTCAGTGGTAAAAGGTAAATTCATTCACTTACAGCAAGGAAAGTCTAACTGAAGGCATTTCACCTGCACCTCGCAGCAGCTATAAAGTATTTGAAGGTGATGTCTGTTGTTTATCCAACACAAAGTAACTCATCAGGCTGTAACAACTTGGTCACACAGACATTTTTTGCTTCGCGAAATATCCAATTAATTCTACAGTTATAATATGCCGTAAAAGAGCTAATAGCCTTTGCATGAGAAAACAGTTGTCTTTTATGCTTTACCAACACACAGCAGCAACAAGCATGAAAAAAAAGCAGACATCCCTCTTTCAGTCTTTTGCCTTTTACAAAAAAATTCCATCTGCATCTTTACAAAACAAAGCAAAACTTTTCTTTGAAAACTAAATGAGAAGTATATGAACTGAACATGGAATTCAGCAACACAAAACCAACAGCCATCGTATGTTCACAGTGGGTGACCAGGGCAGCGCAGGAACTGTGCTCTAGAACATTAGCCCACAACCAAGACCATTTTTTTTGTAACATTCTTGGAAATACTGAAGCATTCTCAATGACAACCCTATCTTATCTAGCGCGAGTAACCTACAACTACAGACTGGAGAGCGACGCTGGAGCCTCCTGGCTTCCCTCTCATGTCCCTGTTCAGGGAAGAGCACTCTGCTTCTTCCAAACACTGGCCAGCATTCAGTAGAACACATCTCCTGCCAGCCTGGTTATTCCCCTCAATTCTGTGGCAAGCTGTGTGTTTCTATAAACTCAGCATAATGGCTACAGCTATTTTAGTCCTCAAATAACTTGAAAATTAAATGAGCAGCTGCCTCTGGATTCCTCTTAATTCCTACAGACTATGTTTCTGTCTGCCCATGAATGGGTAAAGCACTGTGGTGAAATACAACACAATCAACCTTACATTACACTGAGTGAATGACAGAATATGCAGTTTACCCACAAGAGATTTTCCAATTAAAGAAGAGAGCTTATGAATTACAGCTCATTAGATGAGAAATGCAGTTATGAAAGAAGTTTCATATACTAGGTGCAGAAATTCCTTATGCTGTAAGAGGAAAAAAAAAATGACCATTGGGAATATCTGCTTATTACTGTGGATTTTATTAGAACCTGAATGATTTACTCAGAAAATTCTCTCCTATGCAATTACTTTTGCAGCAGACTTACAAACTGTAGCAGCAATTAACGTTTTCAGGTTTTGGAAGGGGTTTTGAGGTGTCAGTTCTGTTTAATGATTCTTTTATTATTTTTTTATCAAAATTTGGAAATCACTTACTTATCTTCACGAGGATTAGGAGAAAAGCTATAAAACAGAGTATCAGAGTTCCTAGAAGATAGGGAATATCTAATTACTACACCCCCAGAAATAACAGCTTGCCTTTCTCCTCTGAAAGAAGGTCTTAAAGGTAGCACTCTGAACAGTCTAAATCTGCATTGTTACCAGAACTGCACGGAACATCTCTCTTCCTTGAAAAGATACTTATAGTATCTTTTTGATACTATCAGAAGTTTGATATTTATAAAATCAAAATGACAAGATTTATCTGTTTTAAAAAATACTGATGTCCTCATCCTGCAATAACATTCACACCCATATTTTATAAGATGAACTCTCAGACCACACTTTAAATGAACAAAGAAAATCCTGTGATGTTTTTCTGGAAATACTTCTTCATCACAAGTGTGCTTTCTTGTTTGTTCTTAAATGAAGGCACATATAGTTTTATTTTAAATGTAGTTTTCATTTTAAAGAAATAGGTAAGCAACAGAAAATACTTACATGAGAAAAACCTATATAATCCGATCTGCCCAAACAAGGGTGTCAGGGACAGTAAGTCTGTGTGCATTTGCCCTAAGATCACCAAACAGAAAACTAAACACCACCTATTCCAGAAGCAAAATGAACTAGAACACTTGCAAAGAAAGAGATTCCTACAAACCTTCACTGCAGCACATATTAACAATGATTTCTAGAGCAGTCTGCTGAGCCGTCAGTAAGGCTGTCACTTCTTTCAGTTCCCGCTGATCAGGCTAAAAGGTAAAACAACATGAACCAAATTGAATTTTGTAAAACAAAATTTCAGTGCAATTTAAAGTACCCAAACTGGCAGCTAAAAATTCAATCCAGCTGTTTCCTCTTCTTCTGTTCAACACCAAAATGTGCAAAAACAAAACCACCACTAAAAGCAAGAGGCATTATCTATCATCTTTATGCTGAATGCTTCAGAACAAATTTTACCATCAAGAAATGCCACCTGCACTAAACAGAAAAGATCACCTAATATTAGCTAAATCCCAAACAGAAACATGTAATTCTGTTATTCTTTTCATGTACATCATAGTGAACACATTTGCTAACCTGTGAGTCATCTCTCCACTCATGACTGAATGTTGCTACCAATAAACATCTCACTTGCACATGCAGAAAACAAAACTTTCCTGCAGTGGCTACAAGCAGAAGCATAAGAGAAGTATATATCTTCCACTACAGGAAACAAATGGAAACATGCTTTCTTAATGCGCTGTGAAACTTTATCACACTGGAACAAGTTGTGCTGGAATTCTCCACGCTTGTCTTTGAAGTTTAGCTAAATTAGTCAAGCTATTTGGGAGCTAGGATTAATAACACTCATAGGTAGTTTAGTTTAGCTAAGACTGAGTCAAAACTAGTCAGATGCCCAGCTAAACATGCTAAGCTGGTCCAAGAGCCAGGCAGACACACTTACTGGAAGGAAATCGAAAATGTCATTTTCTCCCTTTTTGACTTTTCCTTTTGGTATTTCTTCCAAGTCATAATCTTCACTCAAAACACAGTTTTCTGTAACATCACTCATGTTTTCCTCTGTTTCTCCCTCCACAGCAAGTTTTAACCTGTTTTTTTCAGCTTCTTTCATGCGAATAATTGTTTCGCCAGCATCTATTGCTAATGACTCTGAAAAAATCTTCAGGATTGCATTAATCATGCTTCCCAGGCTGCCTGGTGGAATTGTACCCTTGATATTCCAGATAATGCCTAAACATGAAATAGTTGAAATATAAAAATTAGTAAAATACTCAATTCTCAGCTCTGCAATATCCATGTATTTTCTAAGCACACAGTCTCCACTTCTCACAATACCCAGTGCTTATACTTCAGTATGAATTTTCAAGTCGTTTCTTTAAAGACCTGTATTTTTTTCTGTTTAACATTTCATATACTTACCTTCACAAGCAATGTTAGGCCCAAATCTTAACTAAATTTCAGCATATAAGTATACACAGAGTATTTACATGGAGCCACCCTGGTGCCATATTTTAGGTAGGGTAACAAATCCACATGAAATAACCATTTTCTAAGGATTCTCAAAATTAATTTATCACACTCCAGTATCAAAAATCACCATGGTTGAGCATATGAGGTAGAAAGAAGAATGAAAGACAGAGAACTTTAGGTAAAAATCCATGCCTACTAAGATCAAAAGAATTCACATACTACTTATTTTGACTCATTTAACTGTTGAAAAACAAAGGAACAGTTAAAATGCATTACTCAGAATCAAGCATTTAAGACTGTTTTAAAAATGGTTGTAAATACCTGGTCACTACAAAACACAACCCCAAAAGGCAGAAATAACTTCATGAACCATCTATACACCCTCTGACCCACAGCAGACTATAGCTTAGAATACTAAGCCTTTTGTCCTTCTCACCCTCCTTTAGCTGCCATCACAAAGCAGTGAATGCCCTGGAGCATCATACCTGCTGTGAGTGTTCTCAGAAGGATGTGCTTCATTGTGCTCTCTGGACACAGCATCACTGTTTCCAATACTTGTTGTGAAGAAGCATTAAACGAAGAAAGAAGATCTGGATTATCTTCTGTCACTGCCTGCAAGCAATTTGCTGCAGCAAACAACAAAGATAATTAACAAACCTAATAGTAGCTTTCACTATCCTAATAAGGAAGCATTATCTTCTGGCAGGCTGGAGTAATGAAACGCAGAGACAGGAAAAAACACTTCATACAGCATCATGTTGTAATGGTATGACATTGCCTTTCACAAACTGCGTTTTAGATTAAAAGACATTCTATGGCAAACTTGTACATAGAACAGGTGAGGGCAGTACCACATTAAACATGGGACTAGCTGTGCAAGCATATAAAGCTGTAAGATCACTATAAGACTACAGTAACACTACTACTAATAAAACCACAGTGAAAGTGACAGAAGTTGTTTAGACATTTTTAGGTGGACTATGTCCTTTGCTCTACAAAAACCTATTAAACCATTCACTACCAAACCCAGAAAACAAATTTAAAAATACAGCCTCCATCTAGAGCCCTCTTTCCACGTTTTTTTTTCCCTCCTTCCATGTAACCACCTGTCATGGGTTTGGCAGTAGCAGTCATTTTTCTCCTTCTTAGTAGTTGGTGCAGTGCTGTGTTTTTGACTTGTGGCCTGAGAACAGTGCT
>JANRGW010046906.1:0-49453 GCA_024733675.1 Psilopsiagon aymara
CCACCCCCACCCCCCCCGCCCACCCGGGCCTGCGCATTACCTTCCAGGAAAGCTACCGGCGCGCCGCCACCCGCGCTCAACCCAGCCCCTCCATGACAGCCATCCCACACCATCCACAACCAGCCCTGCACCGGGCCGCAGCTCAACACCACCTCTTTGGCGCAGCCGAGACCAATCAGAAAAAGGAGAGGGCTCCCGCCAGCTAATCGCAGCGGGGCTGGGGCGGGACTACGCCGCCGCTCAAGCGCGGGCAGAGCGCGGAGGGGAGCATCCAGAAGGAGAGGGCCATCCCAACGTAGCGCCCTCTGCAGGGCGCGGCCCTCTCCAGAGGCGCGGCTGGTGATGTCACACGGAAGGCGTTGTTTGCAGGGGAGTCCGGAGGTTGGGGGGCTGTGATTGCCGCATCGCTGGCAGTGTTCGCGGCCAGGTTGAACAGGGCTTGTAGCAGACTGATCTAGTGAAAGGAGTCCCTGCCTGTGGCAGCAAGGTTGGAACGGGGCGAGCTTAAGTTCCTTTCCCACCAAAAACATTCTATCTGCAAGCCTCAGAAAGGAGGGTCACCATACACACAAACTTGAAGAAGACCAATGGACATTAATGGTTAGTCACTTGAACATCAATTTGCAATATGACCAAGTAGCCTTTCCACCACCAAAAAAACCTAAAAAACCATCAGCAACAAAGGAAAACAGTTCCATTTGCAGTTTCATATACAAAAGCACTGTACTATAGCCTGGGTCGCTGTTTGCCCCTTTTCGCAAACTGGTACATAGTTTGGTGACTGATTTGTCCAGAAACCTCAGAACCACAAAGATGAAAACTGAGTAATGAGGATTTAGAGAGGAACAATCAAAGCAATTAAGGAAGGAGCTAGTGGTATTAATTTGAAGAATGAGGATGACTGAAAAATAGCATGGACAGAAAAATAGGGTTGATTGAAGAATAGGGTTTTAAATAAGTAACTTCAAGGACCTTAGGCTTTGTTAGCAACTACAGAGCAAAGGAAATTACTAAAATAAGCTTTGCCAGAACTGCCTGGTTGTTACTGATGCAACAACTATCCTAAAATGAAGTAATGAAGAAATAACCACCAGGGGTCCCAAAGCAACCTATCCCATTTTTGTGTGTATACAGGAGGCATACTCTAGAAGTATGATGTAATGTATGTAATCTAATGAATATGCATGTTTAAGAACAATATAATCACAGCCTAGTTGATGATTGGACAAGACACACTAGGAGGAGTGATCCCCTTGTCTGCTGGTGCCACCATAAAGAATAACTGCTTAACAGCTTAAACTTTGTTTAAGCCCACTGTGGGGAAGCCAGATGATGAAGTCTTTCCTCCTTTAAATAGTAACCCTTGCTTGTCTACAGAACTCTGGGACTTGAATTCATTAGTTGCATAAGTGGACAAACTAACTTCAGATTAGTGTTAGAATTGTTAGAGAAATCATAAACTGACTGGAGATGCAAATATGTAAGAATTAAAAACTTTTGGCAGCTCTGCAAGCTGTGAGTTTTCCTTGTCCTTTGGCACTTAACAGCCAATAGCAAAAGCCTTTTACAGCCTGTGTGTGGACACAGCATTCTTCAAACAACAGGGAGAAGTTTCATGATCACGAGCCCTTGTTCTCATGGGGCCTTCAACATAGCAGATGTCTACTGGAAGCATGAGAAAAAATAATACAGGAGTTTCTTGAGGGTGTGGAAGCGAACGGCTTAACCCAGCTGCTGAGTGAGCCAACTAAGGGAGATGTCTGGCTTGATTTGCTGTTTACAAGCAAGAGAACTGGTGAGTGATGTGATGGTTGGAGGCTGTCTTGGACAAAGCGATCACAAAATGAATTTTCAGTCCTTGAAGAAGTCAGGAAGAAGGTATAAGTGATGGGAACCTAACTGGGAGTTGATTGCATGTCAAGACTGAAAGGCATAATAAAGTATGTTTTTGGCACAATGTACACAGTAGAGATTATATTCATTGTGACTGTCAGAAAGAGGCAGAAAAACATAGGTGTGCGGCTGTTCTATGACTTTCACACTTGGCTTCACTGGGGCACCTGGCCAGTGCTTACACAGTGGACAATAAAGATCATGAGAAACTGCATGGCCACAAGAGTAAACAGTTACAGACCTGGCATAAAGCTGGTTGTTTCCTAAGGGTATAAAAGCAGGACCCTCTTGTGGCCATGGGAGAAGCCTCATCTATGGGTTGATGTACCATGTAGGCATTTTCCAATTACGTGAGACGCCTGGCATCAGCTGCAATGGGCTTCCCACCTGGAAGTGTGGGCCTGGGTGATGATTATTAGTAATTAGTGGTGTGTTTCTTCTTAATCTCTGTTCTGTCTAATCAGTAATGTTTTAATGCTTTGCTAACTTCCTTCAGTAATTTACTTATATATCTATATCTCTGATTTGCTTTATTGTACTTATTCCCTGTATATAGAGAGATATTTACCTAATTCACCTTAGTGCTTGCTTTAGTTTACTTATTGGCTTTAGTGTGCTTATTTAATAAACTTTACACATTACACAGATCGTGTGTGGTCGCTTTGTGGCATACCCTGTCTGTCAGCAGAACAGGAGGTCAGCAAAACACCCACCTTGGGTTTCTGGAGGACTCACTTTGCCTGTTTAGAACACTGGTTGGGAGAATCCCAAGGGAGAAAGTAAAATTTCAGTCAAAGGGTTTTTAGAGCTCCTCGCAGAACAAGTGAAATCAGTATGTTACTCGATATATAATGAATTTTCAGGAACTGAGAGGAAATAAGAATTATTTTACAAATGCTTATAATATACCTAGTCCTACTATTTCTTAATAGTAACCTATCTATCAGGTTTCTGGTAAGCTCTGCTCCCTTATTATGAGCAGCTTTGGTGGTTGATCTACCACAGCATTGGTAGGATAGCTTCTTGAGGTCAAGGTGGTAAAAGCGTGGTGTCAGAGCAGTCGAAGAAAGGCTGCACTGCTGTTCTCTTGATGGCATTTGTTCTCCAGGTATGTGAAAGGTATCATCCCCCTGCCTAAAAAGAGATCTAACTTTCAGACATACTAATTTCCCATTTGAGTTGCTTTTGCTCAGGATTCTTTATATATTCCCTTCAAAAGTGAATGGATTGCTGCCTTTTTGATAAAAGTTTTACGACATCCAATCCTGGTTTCCTTGTGCAAGTGACAATTTGATCTTGCGTGCAGCGAAGCCTACGGCATATTTAGCTCTTGAACGTTGCCAGACTAGTTTCTAACACTACTATGGTTACACTACTCAAAGATATTTTTCATTCAACAAAATTCCTTGAAAATCTGTTTCTTAAAAAGCAAATTGTTTATAGGTAATACAAATCACAGAAGAAAAAGAGCTTTGTTGTGGAAACCAAACCAAAAATTATGACATTTTTGAGATGAGTAATATTTTTCTTCTTTCCTTTAAGTATGTGCTAAGACACTTAATCTTGGGGTTTATTCCTCATTGGTTTGGTCATTCAGAAAACATTGCATTCCTGAAAACAAACAATATTTCTTGATCATAAGTCCTCCAAATTTTTAGAGCCTCTAAAGTTTAAAAATATGGGATAAAAACCACTTACAGTTTTGTAAGATGAGTGCACATCAAGTGAAGTGTGTTAGCCCTGTACACAGGAAGGGAGACATAAAAAGTTGGTAAAATCACAACACTGTACTGTGGACAAGTGGCCAGCCTAGGAGGAGAAGCCACCTCTTTTCACTGAGATTCAAGCATGGTATTAAAGAGTGAAAAGGATAATGCATAATCATCCATATTATCATCCTTCATTATTACTACTGCTCAGTAAGGATAGCTACATTCCCCACCTGTTTTGATGCCTGTGCGCTCCAATTTTATCCTGCAATTAGAAATACTCGACTGGGAGACCCTCTGACCGTGAGAGTATCTGGTGGTCTCTGAGAGGAAGTGGGAAAAGGGGGATCGGGAACTCAGCGCCAGCCCGGCCCCACTCTCCTCGCCTCTACCCACGGTGGACTGGGGGAGGCACCCGGCAGGCAGGCAGGGGGCAGGGCCCGGCAGGGAGGCGCGGCAGCAGTTCCACCAATCGCCGCTGCGGGCAGGGAGGCGGGGAGGGCATCACCGCTTGAGCCCGCCCGTGCCGTCAGCATTCCGCGATGCTGCGTCTGCGTCGCGCTGCTGCCGCTCTGCTGCCGTTGCGGGCTGGGGTCGCGAGGGCCGCCATGTCTACTTTGCTGGTCAGCCAGCCCTGCTACGCCTGGCTGCGGGAGCTGGGCCTTCAGGAGGAGAACCCGGGCGTCTACAACGGACGCTGGGGCGGCCGCGGACAGGTGCGGGCTGCGACGCGGCCTGTGGCGGGGATCGGTCCCCGGGGTGCGGGGAGGAGAGGGTGAGGCCGAGGCAGGGCCTTGGGCACTGCCCCGCCTCCGCCACTCACTCCGATCTGCTCTAGGTGGTGATGACCTTCTGCCCCGCCAACAATGAACCCATCGCTAGCGTCCGGCAGGTGAGCGGGGCCCTTTCGGACAGGGGGTGGGGCCCGAAGGGCTGTTGAGAAGAGCTGCTCCTCCTGTCGGCCCGGCCGACGGGGGCATGGGCCCGTAGGGGCCATGGATTGTTGGCCGGAGGCCGGCGGTGGAGCTCGCCGCTGCTCGGATAGTGCGTGGCTTTTCTGGTAAGAAAACCAAGCTGGTTTAGCTCCCCTTCTCCCCTCTCCCTCCGCACTGTAGCTACTGCTGGAACGATCGAGGGCTGTTTTCTGTTTCGCCTTGCAGACTAGGGATGGCGTGTTGCCATTCGGTGGAACAGTGCCCAGGGGAGGTATGAACAAGAGTGATGTGGCATTAAGTGGTGAATTTGTAACCTTTTTTGTCTTGGGAATAGTGCTATGTCTCTAACCAACTCCTTTGGTATGCTGGGATTTGATTAGCTGTTGATGCCTTGTGAGGCTGGTGGAGTAGGACAGTACTCACAGCCTTTGCTTAATCATAGAATCATAGAATAGTTGGGGTTGGAAAGGACCTTAAGATCATCTAGTTCCAACTCGCCTCCCATAGGCAGGAGGGCCACCTCCCACTTAACCGTGCCACCCAAGGCTCTGTCCAACCTGGTCTTGAACACCACCAGCAACAGGGCATTCACAACTTCCCTGGGCAACCCATTCCAGTGCATCACACCCTTACCCAATCTAAACTTCCCCTGTATAAGTTTGAACCTGTTACCCCTTGTCCTCTCACTACAGTCCCTAATGAAGAGTCCCTCCTCAGCATCCCTATAGGCTCCCTTCAGAAGGCTACTATGAGGTCTCCACACAGCCTTCTCTTCTCCAGGCTGAACAGCCCCAACTTTCTCATCCTAGCTTCGTATGGGAGGTGTTCCAGCCCAGTGGTGACAAGTGCAAGGCCCTACACCTGGGCTGGAGCAATCCCAGGCACAACTGCAGGTTGGGCAGAGAAGAGATTGAGAGCAGCCCTGCAAAGGAACACTTGGGGGTGTTGGTCTATGAAAAAATGAACATGAGTGGGCAGTGTGCGCTTGCAGCCCAGAAAGCCAACCGTGTCCTGGGCTGCATCAAAAGGAACCCGACCAGCTGGTTGAGGGAGGTGATCCTGCCCCTCTACTCTGCTCTTACAAGACCTCGCTTGAGTATAGTATGCAGTTCTGGTGTCCTCAACATAAAAACGATGCGGAACTTTTGAAACAAGTCCAAAGGAGGGCATACTGTTAGTAGTAGTAATATCCAAGATAAAAGGAGATACGTGAGTTTATATATAATGCCTCTCTTACAGCCTCCCTCCTGTGTGGAACGTCCTTTGTCATCTGCTCAGTCTTTTTTTATTTTGTTCAGGCAGTACATATGCTTTTCCTCAACAGTAACTTCAAGCAGCTCAACACACCATATTGTCAGGATGTAAACTTCCTGTGAAAGTGTGTATTCTGTAGTGCAGCACTACCCACTAGAACTGTCTTGATCTGGATGCAGAAGCTTTTCTGTGGCATTTGTTTTGGGGTTTTGGTTTTCCTAACCTTTTCTTTGACATGCTTCTTCATGTAGGCTAGTTTGGAGGATTATGAAGAAACAGTAAAGAAGGCTAAGGAGGCATGGAAGGTCTGGGCTAATGTAAGTTAGCAGACTTCTCTTTTATAACATATCTCTGGCAAGTAAAGCCTATTAAATTGTCCTGTCAGGTGGAAGTGTAAAAACATGTTCATATTGTGTATGTTGCATTAAAGCAAAAATCTGCAGTATAGACCTCAACAAACAAACCCAAACAACTTTTTTACATTACCACTGAGGTACAAAGGTGAGGACATAGGCTTGTGGAACATGTTTGTTTCTAAAAGCCTGTCAAGTTTGCTTAGGTTTGTGCCCGTAAGCCATTGCCAACCTGTCTGCAGAAGTTCAGAAAACTTGTTGCAAGCAAATTATCCTTGTGGGTGTGTTCAACTTTGTGTTGCTACATGATTTTTCCTGGGAGAGCACTGTTGCTTGTTTCTTGAGGTGCAGCTGATTGTTTGGGTGTATTGTGGTAATATAACAACATAAGTAGCAGAACTAATAGTTTGAATGCTTCTGGCAGTATTCAGTAGAACTGAAGTCTTGAATGGGCACAAATATGTGCAGTGTTACCACTTTCTGTATGGCAGGAAAAAGTTTTTTGTAAAGCAGTGCGCATGAAAAAAATAGGTAACAATATCTTGGGAAGACAGAGGGAAAAGCACAGCAATCAGTGGTATCTTATTGCAGGGGTGGAAAACTAGCACTTTGTATGTGCTGCAGAAGTCACAGATATTCAATCAATTCTTCTGTTTTCTTTTACTTTGACTAGATCCCTGCACCGAAGCGTGGAGAAATAGTGCGACAGATTGGTGATGCCCTGAGACAAAAAATCAAAGTTCTGGGAAGCTTGGTGAGGTGTTCGAAGAAGTTGCTTAACATTGTGGGGGGAGGGGTTAAAACTGTTTTTCTTATTTTTCTGTAACATGCCATTCTGCAATACTAATCTTAGTAATTGTTAAAATGCTGTTAGTTTTGTTAGCTTGCCTAAAGAAACCTTAACTAAAAAAAGTTTAAAAAAATGTAAGGTTGCCTTCTGGCATCCTACACTGATGATAATAATATATAATAGGATAAAAAGTGTAATTCATTCTGAGCCTGTACTCTGGGAGAAGTGTTACAGCCCTTGCCCTGCTTTTCCCACCAGCCTGTCAGGTAGGGCAGTGTCTAATACTGAAATTGTTCTGAAAAGGACCTCACTCCAATACAGAGCTTTTAACCTTGAACTCTTTCTGGAGGTCCACAGGATTCTGTGAACTGACATGTGGAGATGTAAGGCTTCAGAAGGTGAGGTGATCTTAAGGGGATCTTCTTGCAGTGCTGTGAAGGACATAAAGGTTGAAGGACTGCTTCTTTAAAACACCAGTTGCTAGGGAAGGAAAGGATGCAAGATGGGGACTGGCCACTTCCCTTTACAGGGCTTGTCTGTATATGCTGCTGTTCAGAAACAGTTTTCAGTGAATATGTGTAGCCAAGCCCATATTGTTAACCTACAAAACTTTGTTCTTCAGTTTCCTGTGATGTTGTCTCTTCAGGACAGTTTCTGTAGCGGAATTAGAGTGCTAATGTACTTTCATATTCAAAAATGGCACAGTTTCCCTAGTGAGTGTGGACAGAGAGAGGTTTGCTATATGTTCTTTGGACAAAACTTGTTGCTTATTGCCAGAGCATTTTTCTCATTTCCCCAAACACATGTCTGTCTAGCTCCTTCAAGACAGGGTGTAAACTTAAGGGTGTGCAGTAAGCATCTAGATTTTAGGACTTTTCTTGCTTTATGTAAAGGGAACTGTGCGGCAACTTACCCTTTCATGTGCCACACCAAATTTCCAGCCTTGCCTGACAATGTCCTTCCCAAATATCTAGCTGTATCTCTACCACACTTGTGGACTTATCACTGTTTCTTGGCAAATAAGCCTGATGTCTCTCGATTTCTGGTCACAGATAGAGGCTAGTCTTTCTGTCTCAAGATGACCACAGGCATCACAGAAATGCCTAGAAATACATTTAGTCACCTTTGTAAGGGGATTAAAGGTTTAATGCTGTCCTTCAAACCCTGTTCCTCACTTAACAGGTTTTTCAAAGAACAGTCAGCAGTTTAAACTGGTAGGTGATACCGGCAAGTTGCACCTAGATATCAGAGCATGATTGTAAAAATTAAATGAGGGTAAATTACTAAATTACTAAAATTAATGAATTTTCTCACTTTTGGAGGAAAATGTCTTCAAATACCATCTTTTCCCATTGATAATCTGTATGTTTGCTGTATGCCTCTAACATGATTTTAACAGAAGTACATAGTTTAGGATTGACTTCAGCTAAAAAGAAATGATATTAATCCTAAATATCCCAGCTTATTAAAATACTGGAGCTGTGTAGACTATTTCAGCATTGTCTGAAACTCTGAGATGTGAACTAAGTAGTTTGCTTATGAAAAAAGTAAATGACAATTTTCTTTTGCTGGAGCAGAGTAATCCCTCTTTTCCAATTTATTTCATGCCTGGTCCACAATATATGCAAATTCCCTGATGAAAATTCAAGTGTTCCAGTGATCTAAGCCTATGAACTCCATTACTGTAGGATACTCCTTTCAGTATATAATTTTTAATTTCCTCTGTTTGTTAATTTTCTCTTCTAATTTCCTCCTTTTGGAATCCTATTAAAACTGTGTTCATTCTCTAAGCTCTAAATAACTGAAGTGGAGGTGAATCTCTTTTAATGAAAAAAAAACTGTGTTTGGTGTACAGATATACCTGATATTAGTGGAAGAGAAATATATTTGGGATGTAAGGGAATTAAACAAAAAAAAAAAATAAAGAAAACCCCAAAATTTTTTTTCCAGGTCTCTTTGGAAATGGGAAAGATATTTGTTGAGGGTGTTGGGGAGGTGCAGGAGTATGTTGATGTCTGTGACTATGCTGTTGGCTTGTCTCGAATGATTGGTGGACCTATTTTGCCATCAGAAAGTAAGTATTTCTGTATGTTGTGGTTTTGTTGTTGTAGGGGTTCTTTTTGTGGTCTTTTTTTTGGGGGGTGTTTTTGGTTAGTTGGTTTTTGGTTTGGTTTTGTGGTTGGTTTTGAGTTTTTTGGGGGGTTTTGGGTGCAGATGGAGGGATGGAGATGTGTCTTAAACATACAGTGATGTAATACAGCAAACCTCTGTTCTCGTAGTTATTTAGGGAGCATGTTGTCTAGGAATAGATAAAGCTCGTAGGCAGAAGCACCACATAAAGCTCGTAGGCAGAAGCACCACCTAATGATGGACCTAGCCTGTGGCATGTAGCAAGAAAGGCAATAGATTTTCTCCCCACTCCAGTACTCAAATACTGGATTCTCTGATTTCTTTCTTAATGAAAGGGATGGCAGAAAGCATGTAAAAAATTCAGTAGTGTACGTAGAAATGAGAGACTTCTATGACAGTTACTGATCAGAAAGTAATTGCTATTCTGTTAAGTGAATAGTTTAAATAGTAAAAAATTCATGTTGCATGTTGTTAGATTTTTCCACATAGAATCAGAGAATAGTTAGTGTTGGAAAGGACCTTAAAATCACCTAGTTTTTCAGCCCCCGTGCCATGGGCAGGGACACCTCCCACTAAACCTTATCACCCAAGGCTCTGTCCACATTGGCTTGGAACACCACCAGGGATGAAGCATTCACAACTTCTTGGGCAGCCCATTCGAGTGCATCACCACCATTACATTAAAAAATTTCTTCCTCCTATCCAGTCTGAACTTCCCCTGTTTTAAGTTTGAACCCATTACCCCTTGTTCTCTAAGTACAGCCCCTAATGAAGAATCCCTCCCCAGCATCCTTATAGGCTCCCTTCAGATATTGGAAGATTGCTATGAGGTCTCCACACAGCCTTCACTTCTCCAGGCTGAACAGCCCCAACTTTCTCATCCTATCTTCATATGGGAGGTGCTCCAGGCCCCTGATCGTCCTCGTGGCCCTCATTGTACTTGTTCCAACAGCTCTATATCCTTTTTATGTTGAGGACACCATAACTGCACACAATAGTTGAAGTGAGGTCTCATGAGAGCAGAGTTGAGGCACAGGATCACCTCCCTTGACCTGCTGGTCACTATCCTTTTGATGCAGCCCAGGATACAGTTGGCTTTCTGGGCTATGAGCGTACACTGAAGCTGGCTCATGTTAAGTTTCTCTTCGAGCAACACCCCAAGTCCTTCTCCACGGGGCTGCTCTCAATCTCTTCTCTGCCAACCTGTAGCTGTGCCTGGGATTTCTCTGACCCAGGTGTAGGACCTTGCACTTGTCATGGTTAAACTTCGTGAGGTTGGCATCAGTCCAGCTCACAAGCGTGTCAAGGTCCCCTGGATGGCATGCCTTCCCTTCAACATATCAGTTGAACCACCCAGCTTGATGTCATCAGCAAACTTGATGGGGATGCACTCAATCGTACTGTCCATGTCACTGACAAAAGATGCTGAACAAGACCAGTCCCAACACCGATCCCTGAGGGACACCGCTTGTTACTGATCTCCAGCTGGACATTGAGCGATTGAGCACAACTCTTTGCATGCGGCCATCCAGACAGCTCTTTACCCACTGAGTGGTTCGTCTATCAGACTGATGTGTCTCCAATTTAGAGACAAGGATGCCATGCGGGACAGTATCAAATGCTTTGCACAAGTCCAGGTAGATGGTGTCGACTGCTCAACTGCTCTCCATCAGTTCTGTAGCCCCATCATAGAATGGCCACCAAATTTTCTGTGTAGGATTTCCCCCGCTGGCTGTCACCAAGCACCTTCTTGTTTTTCGTGTGCCTTAGCATGCCTCCAAGATTTTGCCAGACACAGAGGTGAGACTGACTGGTCTGTTGTTCCCTGGGTCATCTCTTTTCCTCTTCTTGAAAACGGGGGTTATAGTTCCCTTTTTCCAGTTGTTGGGAATTTCATCCAAGTGCCATAATTTTTCAGATACGATGGATAGTGGCTTAGCAACTTCATTTGCGAGCTCATTCAGGACCCATGAATGGATTTCATCAGCTACCATGGATTTGTGCATGTTCAGGTTCTTAAGGCGGTCTCTAACCAGTGGGCCCAAGGTTTTCATTCCCACAGTCCCTGTGTCTGCCTTGCAGACTTGAGTGGTGTGATTAGAGCATTAGGCAGTGAAGACTGAGGCAAATAAGCCATTAAGAGCCTCAGCCTTCTCCAAATCCAGGGTAACCAGTTCTCCTGATAGCTTCTGGAGAGGGCCCACATTGTTCCTAGTCTCTATCTTTTATTCTAACTATAGAATCCTTTCCTGTTACCTTTAACATTCCTAACCAATTTTAATTCTAAGTGGGCCTTAGCTTTCCTAACCTGGTCCCTATCTTCCTGGACAACATCCCTGTATTCATCCCAGGCCGCCTGTCTTTGCTTCCGCCTTTTATAAGCCTCTTTTTTCCTTTGAATTTTCCTCAGCAGGTCCTTATCCACACAAGGAGGTCTTATGGGCCTCCTGCTGCACTTCCTTCTAGTTGGGACTCAACACTCCTGAGCTTGCAGCAGGTGCTTTAAGTATCAGCCAGCAGTCTTGGGCTCCACTAGGGGCAATATCCCATGGAACCTTACTAAGCAGGCTCTCGGAGAGGCCAAAGTCTGCTGTCTTGAAGTTCAGGGCAGTGAGCTTGCTGCACAGTCTTCTCGCTGTCCTGGGGATCTCGAGCTCAACCATCTTACGATCACTAAAACCAAGTCTGCCTTGGAGTGTCACATTTCCAGCAAGCCTTTCCCTGTTGGTGAGCAGGATGTCAAGCTTGGCACCTGTTGGCTCCTTTATTACTTGCAGAAGGAAGTTGTCTTCCACACAATCGAGGAACCACCTGGATTGCTTGTGCCAGGCCATACCGTCCCTCCAACAGATATCAGGGTGGCTGAAGTCCCCCATGAGGACAAAGGCCTGAGAGCATGAGGCTGTGCCTGTTTGTCTATAGGGTGCTTCATCCACAGAGTCCTTTTGGTCAGGCAGTCTGTAACAGGTCCTCACAGTAATGTCTCCCATTGCTGTTCTCTCTTTAATCCTGACCCACAAATTCTCTGGGGACTGCTCACCTATTCCCAGACAGTTTCATAATCTCCAGCCTATACCTAACATAAATAGCAACTCCCCCTCTCTGCCTGCAGGGCCTGTCTTTTCTAAAGAGCCTGTAACCTTCCATTCCAGCACTCCAGTCATAGGAGCCATCCCACCATGTTTCTGTTATGCCTGTTATACCCCCGTAGACGTGCACACATCTCTTAATTCCTCTTGTTTGTTCCCCATACTATGGGTGTTTGTATAGAGGCCTCTGAGCTGAGCTCCAGTTGAAGCCAGCTTATTGGCTGTAGTGGTTGGAATATCTCTACATTGCTTGGAGCATTTATTGTAGGTGCTGGCTACTGACTGAGTGCTGGGACTCAGTCATGTGTCATGTGCTGGATGACCCCCTCCCCCAGCACATCTAGTTTAAAGCTTCCTTGACCAGTCTGGCAGGCCTCCTACCAAACCCAGTCTTCCCCTTCGTTGTCAGGCTAGCTCCACAAGCATCCAGTAGACCTGGCCTCACAAATTGAGTCCCATGTTCTAGATACCCAAACACGTGTGTGGCACCCATGTTCTAACCGTTTGTTAACTGTGGAGAAGAAGGCACGGACTCCATTTCTGGTTAGGAAAGGAAAATCATTTATTTCCCGAAGGTCCAGGGTTGATATAGGCTATCTGAAGTACCTGCTTTTTTGAGCGACTAATACAATTGGTTAGCTGACACCGCCCACGTGGGTGCTTTCGCTTTTTCATTGGTTGGTATCTTGCTCACAGGTTGCCTTGATTGAATGCTTCTTTCTTCCTTCTTTTCTTGCCTAGTTCTCTCTGCAATACTCCCCAAAACTTTCCCAGCAGCATTCCTCTGCTATCTCAAAGTTCTCCCAGCAGCTGCTCTAGCTGAGAAGTCCTCCACATCAAGGTTCTTTACGCCCACAATTAACCTGGCCAATCCTCCTAGCCTTTTTAACGTCCTCCCCCTGTGCCCTGGAGAATAGATGAAATCACAATCTGAGATCCAGAGCACCTAACCACCTCTCCCAGGGCTCTGTAGTCCTTCCTTATGTTTTACATTCTACTGCTGTCTATATCACTGGCACCCCCACGGATCAGTAGAAGTAGGTAATACTCAGTGGGACTTATTAGACCAGGCACCCTCTCTGCAACACCCCTGATCCAGGCCTCTTTTAGGCAACACACATCCCTTAAGACTGGGTCAGGCTGACAGATGGGTGCTTCTGTTCTTTTCAAAGTGGAGTCCCTACTACTATGACCTGCTGCTTTTTCCTGGGAACACCAGTGGAACATCCCTCAGCGGGTTGTTCATGTTGCAAGTGTGTTTCCTTTTTAGTCCCCTACAGGACCGCAAAGAGGTTCTGGGTGGAGACATCAGATTTAAGGGGAAGACCCTTGCTTTTAATTGTCCTCTTCCTCCTTTTTTTTGTTGCTTTTTTTACTATTTCCAGCCTTCCTGGGTTATCAACCTCCTTCTTTCCTCCATGAGCTACAATGGATGCTTGAAGCACCTGCACAGTTTGGGCCTGGAGCAAGCAGTGCTGCTTCCTCTGAGCTTCTCTGACATCTTTCAGCCTATTGAAAGTGTCATGCAACTCAGCCCCTGCTGCAGGAGGACCTTCACCAGGGAGCACCAAGTGCAGCCCAACCCATTGTGTTGCCTCAGGAGACCAGCGCAGGCACTCTACACTCTGAGCTCTGCGCTGCAGCCTCCCCTCTCATCAGCTCTGTCTGGATGCCTACACTGGCCCTTGCTGGGGCAGACAGAGCAGACATCCCAGACTGGGCCGTGGTCATAGGCGAGTGCTCACCATCCTGCTTGCCTGCCCATGCAAACTGCTGCGCCATGCTCTGGTTGCTCGTGCTAGTGCTCCTGGGGTGGGCTTCTAAACAGTCAGGGCTGGTGCTGCCCCTCCTGGCGCCGCCCTCTGGGAGTCAGAAGCTCCCATTTGTTGAGCTGCCTGGGCAAGTCCTGTTGAGGACTTGAGGCTCCCTGCGTGGCTCTTGCTTCTCTGAGTTGAGGCTCCTTGACATCTAGCAAACCTTGTTTCGGTAAACTGCAGAGCGTATATAATAGAGCTCTTAACATGCTGCTGTTCTGATGGACAGAACAGTGATGCTAGCCCCATTGCTTACATGATTTCTTTATAAAAACCGAAACATTAAATAGATGCTAATTACCTTATCTTGTGTCTTTGCTTCAGGACCTGGCCATGTCCTTATAGAGCAGTGGAACCCTGTTGGCTTAGTAGGAATTATCACAGCCTTCAACTTCCCTGTAGCAGTTTATGGATGGAACAGTGCAGTTGCAATGATCTGTGGAAATGTTTGCCTCTGGTAAGGTGCAGGACTCCAGTGCATCAGTACTTTAAAATGAGAGGGTGAATATATTAAGCATGGAATCAAATGTCTGGTGTTTCTGTATGTTTGAATCTATCTCATATAGACTTAATGCTATGTATTTTTAAGTTCACTTGTAGTTAAAGAGCTTTGTTGTATTTTGTAGTAACCTCTTTTATGATGTATTGAGATTCAGACCTGTCCAGGACTTTGCCAGTTAATTAGCAAGTAGCAAACAGTTAATATTTTCAGAATTGGTACAGCTAAAATTAAAAGATTCAGTAAGTTGCTTTACTTTACCTCCCAACTCCTGCTTTGCTTTAATTTATCTTCATTTTGCTTTCATTTACTCTACTGTCTGGCATGAGTCTTGTTTGTGTGGATATATGAGTAGGAGCTCTGAATGCTCAGCTTTGGAAATATTTGAGTTCCTGTCTTAATGCACACCTGCAAAAAAAGCCTAACCAAAGAGTATGTATTTCAGATACCATAAAAATTGCATATTTGAATTAATATTTGAATGTTTTCTTACTCTCGATGAATTGAAAAGAAATTTTTTTTTTTTCTCCTCTTTAGGAAGGGTGCTCCTACAACATCCCTCATAAGTGTTGCTGTTACAAAGTGAGCTCTGGTTTATTTGCTTTCTGGTTTGCTTCTTAAACATCTTTTGTGTTAGTGATCAGAAGAACTGCTTTCCCCTTGTCACTTAAGAAGCAGTGGTATATATGGGATATTACCTGTACTGCTGGCCAGTTTCTTCTGGGACCAAGGTCTGTACTTTTGCTGAAGTGGGGGTAGTTATGTAGTTTGCTTCCTTGTAGAAGAGGAATTGCTCATGAAATTCCTTCCATTATGCACTCATGTTTCAGAGTAATCCTTTTATGGAAGTGTCAGCCCAACATCAGCAGCAGCTTCCTGGCAAATACTTCTGGCTGGTTGTGTAGACCTATGTCCTGAAGATGCCTTCATATGATTTGTATTATCCAAAACTTGTAACATCTTAGCATGCATTTTTTTTCAACACTCATTCTTGATAAAAGGGAGAGCCCCAAAGAATAAATCTGTAGTGATGTTTGTTCTAGGTTATTGTTACTTTGCTTGTTATATTAGCATTTTAAATACTTATCCATTGTGTGCTACAAATAGCATTTATTTTTAAATGCTAAATATAAACAGTCCCCTTTAAAACTATTATTAAGTCTTGTAGCTTTAATGTTAACCCATGAGAGCAATGGCCTGAAATTACTTTTAAAGTGTCTTACATAGCTCCATGAAGGTACATAAATGTCTCTTTCTGATGGTGAAAGAGACTATGGGCAAGCTTTTTGCATCTAATGCTTGTCTGTGCTTGTTGTGTGGACACATAATAAATATATTTTAGAATTTTACTTCTCTGTGATCTATGTCTGTAACACAAAACTCCTTGTTGGGACTTATGTATTGTACAAACTAGATGTCAGTTAACTGCAAGACTCCTGCTTTTTAAAAGTCTGGTCATTCTTCATATGCATGGAGAATGGTTTTAATGGTGCATTCCTATTATATGCACCTCTCAGAGATCTCTGAGATTTTTATATCTTTGATTCTAGAATAATTGCCAAAGTCTTGGAGGATAACAAAGTGCCTGGAGCTATCTGTTCTCTGGTTTGTGGTGGAGCAGACATTGGGTAGGTAATATTTCTTGTGTTTTGTGAAGATTTATAGGGGGTAAAGAATAGTCTTTGAGGTACTTCGTGTAAAGTTTTTCTGATCTCCAGGAGTGCCTGGGCAAACATGTACCTGTTACCATCATTTTTATCTGGTTTGAAACTCTGACCCTGCTGTAAGCATATTATGTACTTTACTTGCTGTTGTGAGATCAGTGGCTAATAAATAACTCATCGGACACTTATTGAAGAGATATGGCTGAGTTTATTTTCTACTTCCAAATGTTCTTATACCCAAAGAATGCAGCTAATATTAAATTCCATTTGTCATGTTCTTAGGAGTTTTCAAGTTTAGCCCAGTGGCCTTTTCGAATAGTCATGGATACGTCCCCATTTTTGCATACTCACGTAAGACTTGCTCATAGAAGCACACTTGTGCTTGGAAGCTGTACAAATCTGATTTTTTTTTTCTTATTAGAATGAGACAATTCACAGTACAAATGAATATTCAGATGTACCTTCTGAGCATTTCAGGAGAAGAAAAAACATGGCAAGTCATAGGTATGCACATTTTCTTCGGAACATAACTATTGGAACTGGTCTCACCGTGTGCTTTAGATTGAATTTCCAAGTTAGTACAGGAGATGATCTTATTTTCTGAAAAGGAGGAGTGAAACAGCCTTGTTCCTCTTTTCTGATGAAGAAGCAGCTTTGCTGCTGTCTGTTCCCTCACTCACATGGTGTTTTCGAAGAAGTTGCTATGATTTTCAAAGATCTCACTGATAGAAGTTGATTTATGTGGAAGATACAAGGAGCTTTTCCAGCTGTTCCATTGAACATGGTAGTATGTCTCCCATTGTACAGGACAGCAATGGCAAAGGATGAGAGAATCGACCTGTTGTCTTTCACTGGCAGCACAAAAGTGGGCAAGCAAGTAGCGCTTATGGTTCAGGAGAGATTTGGTGAGTGTATGCGATCTCCAATTCTTTCCGTGATTGAGAAAGGCAGGGAAGCCCTGTAAGATTTTAAAATAACAGCTTTTATCACTTACCTCTTGTGTTACCTTTTTAATTTCTACCTTGGTGGAAACAGGGTATTGAAACCACTCAGAAGTACATACTGCATTTTTCAGTCAGTTGTGTCACAACTTGACTTTTTTCCCAGGTTATCCACAAATCCGTGGTCCTACACTGGATTTGGGGTGTGGTGGGGAGGTGATGGCAGAGAAAATAAGTGTTTGGAGATTTGCCAAGGGCCCGTGGCCTTTTGGTAATGTATTTGTTGAAAAACGCACTTTTGTCTTTTAGTCCTTATAAATGCAGCAGAAAAGGTAAGATTTTTGAGGTGCTGGTTTTGTTGCAAGTACTTAAAAGTGTACATGCATGAGTCCTTGCAGAGCTGCTGAATTCTAAATATTTAGTATTACAGAGAAAACCTTGTGAACAGGATTTTCTCACTTCATATGTTTGAAGTTCATAGATGGAGTGTAAAAAGAAAAAAAAAAACAAAACAAAACAAAGATTGCAAATATTCACCTAGAAGTAGATGGCATTTCTTTCTCTAAGATTTGAGGTAAAAATAAGCCTCATTAAATTTCATGTGTGCATTTTGATCTTTATTGCACCTCCTCATCTTGGTCTGCATCATACTATTTAAGCTGCACTTTGGGGAAATTTCCTCATTTGGATAGAGTGATTAGTTGACTGAAATGCCTAAAACTTTTTGTCTATCCAGGAAAATGTGTTTAATGGTAACTTAGCTCTAGGTAGAAGTGACCTCACTCAGTGAGGTGCAGTGAATACATGTGTGTATGCCGTAACTTGTCTTGTGTGTTTTTATTAGGTCGAAGTCTGCTGGAACTGGGAGGAAACAATGCCATTATTGGTAAAAGGCACTCAAGAAATCTAGTCATATAGATTATACTTGGAAGTTTGTATAAAGATGTTTGTAGAAAATTGTCCCTATTTCCCTCTTCTTTTTTTCCACACTGGGTTTTTAAAAGTATGTAGTAGAATGTTGGGGTTTTTTTTCTGTCTTCAGTGTTGTGGTGGGGTAGTGTTTTAAGTTTAAAGAATGAAAGTTAAGCTCTTATGTGTTCACTGTTGAAGTGAAGAAGAAAATGAGAAAAGCAATAAGCTTTGGTAATGGGATGTGGGCAATGCTAAATAAACTTGGTTCTAGGATAGTTATTTTATGAACACATTTTTAGAGTTTCATAGTACAAATACATACATATGGAGTCTTAAGACACAGTTCTGAAAAGCAAAGCATGCAGGTATTTATTTTAGTAGCACGTTTTAAAGGTTAAAGTAGCTTAGGGTATGATATTGCTCTCAGATAAAACATAGATACTGTGAAGCTGAGAAATATGGCAGAAAGAAAATATAAGCTAGATAATTACCTAAATTGGTGTTGTGCTGTTTTGGAGCCTTCTGTTTCACATTTCTCATATTCTAAAAAAATGCAATTGCTTATCCAGAGTGTTATGCTCTTTTAAAAATCACATTTGAGAAGGTCTTTCTTTTTTCATGTGCTGCTTTGAAGCTAGTAGCATAAACATGCATTATAGTTAGGACATTATTTCCTTTTTCACATGAAAGTCCTGCTTTTTCCAGAATTGACTTAGAATGATGGCATAAACAGGTTGGTTGGACTTCGCTGCAAGTTTAATAATGATTTTGGACACTACAGAGAATTAAGACTTGTGAAGCTGAGTGATATTTCAGGGATCTAATGAGGCTTATACATACTAGCTCTGCTTCAGACATTGCTGTGTCTTCTAGCCAGATGAATTGTTCAGCTCATTTATATTTTACATTATTGTATACCTGTGTGTTTTAGCTACTTTTTCTGCATGCCATGTGGATACACTTTACCACTGTTTCTTTACACTGCTAGACTTCTCAGTGGGAGAAGGACGTGGTGAACAGATGGCAAGAAATTGCTTGTAGTTTCTTGAATTAAATTGAGGCTGCAGTTCTTCACATGCCTTATTGCAAAAGGCTTTCTTCTGTAGTTCAGCTCTACATTTATATTCTATTGTCTGTGTCTTATTCCAGGTGTAAAAGTAATGCATTCTGAGGTATTTCTGTGTATCGTAGAGTGCTATGCCAGTGCAATTATTCCTAGTGCTTCTTGACCAGCATGTCAGTTTATTATATTGTCTAGTGTCTTAAATACTGCATACTGCCTGTTTATTTCAGTAACTTGCTCATATTTAAAATTTTTTAAGTGTTTGAAGATGCAGATCTGAACCTGGTCATCCCATCTGCTCTGTTTGCTGCTGTGGGAACAGCAGGTCAGAGGTGCACAACTGCTAGAAGGCTGGTGAGTAAACGTATATTGTCTGGCTTGGGTAGCTCTTGAGTTTAAAGTGAATTCAAATTATCTCATAAAATGCCTAACAGTTCCTGATATTATGGAGAGCAATAAATAATTTCTGAAGCATATTTTTATTTTGTCAAAAATAAGTATGATGGCAAAATAAGATGGTAATTTGTCATTCCACTATAATTCTGACTCTCTTTCTTTGTTTTCAAATGTACCTGTTGCTAAAATGCAGGAAAATAAACCTTTTTATACCTTCTATATTTTTCTGTTTTCATTGCCAGACCTTCTTTGCATGGGTGTCCTGCAAATTTTGATTCAGGGTTTAGATTTCAGCAAAGCAACCCTGTGTGTGCTGCTTATGTTATTACTAATTTTTAATCGGTCATTTTCAACAAGTTTTAAGGTGTTACAGTGTCAGCCTGTGTCTAGTTTTTTCAGAGTTGGGATGATTGGGTAAATATTTGTCAAAATTGATGCAGATTAGCTTTGGATATATAGGAAGGGCAGTTATTCCGTAAATTATAGCAATGAAATGACTTGAGTATTTGTCATGAAATGCTTAACTGAAGAGTTTACAGAACACTTTGATACTATTGATCTGATCTCTTGTAAAATACGAACAGGTTTTTGTTTCTTTGCTTGTTTTCTATCTTCATGCTGAAGCTTTTGAATCTTCATGTCATTGTGTTGGTCCTGTTTTGAGGTATTGCTTGTGTGTTTAACTTTGCTGCATGTGAGTGGTACTATCTCCACACTTCATTTAGCCCTCTTCTAAATGCAGTAGTACTTCAGGAATTGTTGCATAGGTTGAGCTGTCTTACAACTGTCTTACAACACGTTTTGTTTAGTTCCTCCATGAAAGCATCCATGATAATGTGGTGACAAAACTTGCTAAGGCCTATGCCCAGGTCCGCATCGGTGATCCATGGGATTGTAAGTAGCTATTTTTTGCATCATGGGTTTAGGATACAAGTTTCTGTTTGATTCTTTCTATTTAATTTGCATGAGATTATAGATCAAAGCTATCTAATTTTAGCATTTTATCAGGTAGGGGGATAGCTGGTTTCATTTAAAGTACGAATTCTGAAATGGAGATGAGAATCTAGGCTAATACTCTTCATCTTGGACAGGAGAAATAATTACTCCCAAGATGTGATTATAGTCACGTACAGTTATGCTGAAAGTATGCCTTTTTATCTTTTGTTTTTAGCTGACACTCTGTATGGGCCTCTTCATACCAAAGAAGCAGTGAAAATGTTCCTTGATGCAGTAGAACAAGCGAAACAACAGGGTGGCTCTGTGGTTTATGGTGGAAAGGTGACTTACTTTTTTCTGCTCTATTTAGTGGTCTAGGGAAAAAAACAGTTATGTGGTGGCTTGAGCCAAGATTGTCTCTCAGTTTGTCATGTCAGCCATTACAGGACATTAAGTATGTCAGTCTGAGAATGTTTGAATTGCAATCATGTCTAGGTAAAGATGAGTCTACTTGGAAACTACTTTCTTCTTCAAGAAATGGCTAAAAATTTTTGACTTTTAGCTCCCTAGTGCAGGAGATAGTGAAAATACAGCAATAAGAATGGTGAACATCAAACATACAACAAGGAAAAAAATTCTGTTCTGCCCTTGGATTCACAACATGAAACTTCAGGAAACACTGAAGATTCAGGAAAGCCAGTTACATGTAGTTTGTTGTCTTTTACTGGCACCTTCTTTATTCCTACTACCTTTAAGTTCAAATCAACTCACTAATCATCTTACAATTAGGAGAAAAGAAGTTATTTTTTGTCAGCTGCTAGACTTTGAGATTTGATTGTCTCTTTAGTAGATTAAGTTATGCTTCCCTATTTTAAATACTTAAAGAAAATGCTTAAGTAAAATTTAGTTTATCTATTCAGATGATCTGACCTTCTGTTTCTGATTGCTAGGCACAACTATAGTAATCAGACTGTGAAGGATCCCCTTCGTACACTAGTACTAAGCCTAGTACTAAGCAGGATGCTAGTTTGAACTTACTAAGTTGTTTTTTATGTGTTTTGAAGGTTATAAATCGCTCTGGAAATTATGTTGAACCAACAATTGTGACTGGCCTTCCTCATAATGCACCCATTGTCCACACTGAGACATTTGCCCCCATACTGTATGTGCTGAAATTTAAGGTAAAATTACAGTGGGCAGTTAGTCGTTGTCAAGGATGCTAACAGAAGAGTTGGAAGAGAGGTTTCAGATGTATGGCATGTTCATGTAATTGTCCCAGCTCTTGAAGAAGTGTTAAACTGAAGAAGTGTTGTTCTGCACTGTAGGATATTCACTGTAATACCTTACCTCACTGTGTGAGGTAAAAGTGTAGCTACATTTACTCATTTTTGATGGAAAGCACTGGAGTTAAGATGAGAGTCTGTACAGGAAGAGATTTTTATTACTTATGTCAGCTTGCTCAAAAGCAGGTTGTGTGTTTTGTGCAGTGGGGGAGGTATCCTATACCTGACTTGCTGCATGTGTATTTGCGAAGTGGCGTTCTGTATATTTGCATTGTGGCTGTAGTACTTCGAATTCTTTCTCAGTGTTTATTTGTAACTGCTTTGCTTTCAATGATAATGGTTTAACCATTGACACATGCTCCTTTTAGGAGGAAGAGGAAGTTTTTGCTTGGAATAATGAAGTAAAACAAGGTCTTTCCAGCAGTATCTTTACTAAGGATATGGGAAGGATTTTCCGCTGGCTTGGGTATAGTTTAAATTATTTTTCTACCTACCTGAAGCACAAGATCGCAGTCTGTCTTGTCTAACATGTTTGTAGTAAACTTATGCACAATACTAGTTGAGCATTTTATACCTCCCAATTTAGGGAAGCAGCCTTTCCTGATCTTGTGGAATAATTGTGCGTTAACTTTGTTTGCAGACCAAAGGGATCTGACTGTGGCATTGTGAATGTCAACATCCCAACCAGTGGAGCTGAGATTGGAGGTGCTTTTGGTATGTTACTTTTGTACTTACACTTTTTTGTGTGCCCTCTTGATCATGAAATTCTCAGCTCAGTTCTAGAGACTTGGTGGTATTCCTTCGGCTTTTTTTATGTATGTTTTTCTAAAGTTGGGGTGATTCTATGTTTTTCTAACAACTTTGGAAGAAAATAAAGCATTAACACTGTAAAACAAGTGTAACTTAGATCTCATCTTTTTTCAATGTTTTAGTCTATTTGAATAACTAAATCTGAAGAAATCAATTAAGATAATTTTTAATTATACTGCTTTAGTAGAAATCAGAAATTGACTCGACGTGGTTGCATTTCAGCCTTTAAAAATGTCTCTATGATAATTTCAAATATTGCATGTACCATCCCCTCCAAACCATCAAGGAAATGTAACTTAGAAGTATGTTCTGAATGTGTTTGTAGATGTGGCTGAGTGGAAAAGTGCTTAAAAGACTTTTGATTAAAACAGTCTTGAGCATTTTGGTTTGTGTGTTTGCATATAAAAATTACAGCATGAAATGTATTTGTGAGAAAGTTTTTGAATACGTTTTTGCAGGTATTTCTCTTTTTTATATATACTAAAGGAAGCTGGGGGTTGTGAAGAAGAAATATTCACCTCACCATTTAAACAGTGCAAGAACAAGCATGTTCTTGTTTGTAGTTTTGTCCCATGTTAAAGTATCTTGAAATAAGGTCCTGTGGTGCCAGCGTGATGCAACTTTGTACTCCAGGCAGATATTTTTTGGATTAAGTATATGAAAAGAGTTAGCTGTGTGAGTTGTGTGTTATGGTGTTCTGGTAATTTATTTCAGATACAGTACAAGGGCAAAGGAATAGTTTTTCCCAGGAATTTTTTATAAAATCTCTCACCACCTGGAGTCAATTCAGATTCCTGTGCTCAAAAAAATTTCAAGTTTTCCTTTATAACCTTTTTCCTACAGGTGGTGAAAAGCACACTGGTGGGGGTAGAGAATCTGGAAGTGATTCGTGGAAACTTTATATGAGACGGTCTACTTGGTAAGACCAACTTTTTAAATTCCAAGTAAATGTAAAATGCAAATAAACTGGCAAATTTCAAAACATATAAATCCTTGACTGTAGGAGGTTATCTTTATTAAATGTGAGGTAACAGTGAGTGTAACTGCCTTTTCTTCCTGCAAGAATTTACATCTGTGTTCCTAGTGGAAGGTTATTTGAAGAGTCTAAATAAAGACCTTTCTTTACTCACTGTTCCTCAGAAAGACAAAAAAAAAAAAAAAAGAGTCCAAACTTTTTTTCCCTTCTTGCCTGATTTTAAACTTGTCTAAAAATTAAATTGCTGAAACTTCTCTGGAAATACATGAACTAGCGTACAGTGTGGGGGCCGTTATTGCCAGTGGTTGGCAATTTAGCTACGTGTTGGGTTTATCCTGATAAATCTCCTGACAGCCTGTAGTGGGTGACCATTCCTGCTGTCTGCTGGCCTCCCTTGCCTTTACCTATGCTGACTTTGATTTTCACACAAAGACTTATAAATGCGGGAAAAACCACCTTGATTCTTTCTGTATGGACATTCTCCTAGTAAGAGATTAAATAGTGTTACTTTAATCTACCAAGGAAGAGATAATGGGGAATGTGGTCTTTCCCTATACACGGTTACTGTATTGAAAAACAGAGTGCGCAGTTCATAACTTTAAACAGGGAAACTGCTTATAGAAATCTTTTGTATACAAGTGACAGAAATACAAATCCTTGTATTCAGGAAAAGGATTACATAATCTGTCTCATTCTGTTCTGTAAATGCTTTTTTCTCTTACAGTACAATCAACTACAGCAAGGATTTACCTTTGGCGCAAGGAATCAAGTTTCAGTAACAGCCTTATGAATAGCCATGCCATGAAGTCACCTAGTATTTCAGAACCAAGTACCTTCTAAGCCTCATAAGGAAGAAAATTAATTATGTGGAATTTACCTGCCACAAAGATACCAATTCTGTGAAAAAATCATCTACTCTAGAATTGCTTCAATTTCAATATATGAAATTACTTCTTTGGTCTTCATATGAGAAGCATGTGTTCTTTGGGAAGAAGGGAGGGTGACAAAAACTAACAAACTTGGATGCAGCTGGCCTGGATAATCTGCCCTCACTACTGTATTTCAGTATCGTCACTGTTTCTCCTGCCTCCCCACTGTTCACTGGTATTTTCAGCTAGTAGATATGTGCTTTGAATTATGTGCTGAGTTTCGTGTAGATAACTGGTGCTGTGGAGGGTGGGCAATAAAGGGCTATTTTTAACACATAAATAAAGGTACATTTTGTGAGACACCTTGCACTTCTAGGTTTTTTTTGTTCATTATTTTGGAGCAGGAGCACTCGTCTGACTGTCCATCTTCACACACTTTGAGCTGCTAGCTTTGAGAAGTGTCCCTAGGCTGAAAGGTACCACTTCAGTTTTCCTGCCTCTCCTTCAGAAAGACTTTGACCCTATGTGTTGGAAGGTGAGAGGTAAGACAAAGGCTACTGCACACTCCTGGAGTTTCCTTGTGAGGCTAGGAGTCAGTTCAGGTTGTCACAAACCTTGTGGCACTCACAGCCAAACCAGTTGGAAGAACTGGAGGTGCAGCCAGGAGTGAAAGCTCTTCTAGAAGGAATTTGCCTGGGAAAGGGCAATTATTTGTGTGTTTGCGCCTTAGGAGGGGATTTCCCATGGCCACTGAAGACTACAGCCATCAACAGCTGATTTAGGAGCCTTGCTCAGAATCCAGGATGAGAAAAGGAATGGTGCTGTGAGGCTGATTTTAGCTTTCCACAGAGTAAATGCTGAGATTTTTAATATATCATTTTTTGAGGAAACATCTTTTCCTTTCACTATTATGGTACCATTTTTCCACAATGAACATGGCAGGACTGTTCATTTTGGGCTCAGATTCTAGGACTAGGATTCAGTTATTCACTTGTTTTTGATGGAAAGGTCGTATCATTCAAATTGTTCTAAAAGTCCAACATACCACAGTGCTTGCTGGTCTTTCACCTTAATATCTATTTTTAAACTATGTAGTGTTACAAATTTTTCATCTGTATTATAGAAGATACTTTGGGTGTCACTTTCTGCAGAACAAATGGTAGGCAGTCCAAGCTTTTTTCACTGAGTCTCTTAAAGCCATGTGAACTCTCTCCCATAGTTCTTTGTCTTTCACCACTTAACTAGAAAACAGATTTCATGAAAGAGTGTTGTGTATTAGCACACAGAAATAGTTTATAGCCTCCTAAGCAGACAAATCATTAAGCAGATTGAGGGCAAAGAAACAATCCAATTTCAAAGTTTAATTATTTTTTAAACTGCACAACTTACAGAAGCTGTATTCTTTAACATTGTTCTGAAGCCAGTGAATGTTACTATGAAATTCTCAACAATGAAAGCTTCAAGAAGGCTCCTATTCTAGCTCCTTATTAGTTTCGGATATCCTCATTGCGTCACATCTGCTGCTTGAGAAAATAAAGACCTTTTTACTCTTTTTGGATAAAATAGTTTTACAATACCAGCGTTGTAATTTACAGGCATAGGATTAATTGTGCCATTGGCTTAAGATATGTGAACTCAGGCCATGGGATGGAGCAAAAATGGCATGGTGAATGAGACAACGAAGTACAGAATGAAATATAATCTTTGGTAAATAAATAAATTCAATTCTAAATAACATTAAGTTTGATTTCTTTTTAACAATAGCAATGGAAAGTAACTTAGGTAAATGTTTCACAAAAACTAGTCAGAATGCAGCCAAAGAATGTAATGAGAATCCTTGTATAAGGTAAATCATTGTAGTTGGTGGAGTTTTAGGTCTTTATGACCTTAGTAGAAAAATACTTGTAAGAAAAACAGGATGTGTAGATAGAGTATCTGAAATTAGCAGATGTCCAGGATGTGCTGCAGCTAAGCTAACTGATAAGTAGGACGGGATGAAATCATTCCCTTGTGTCTGCAGTGTTACTGAGCCAATTAAGCTGGTGTAAGCATTTTTCTACTGCACATGCTTTAAAGTTTGCCAACAGAAAAGTTCAAGGAGCAGCTAAGCGATGAAGATTGTAAAGGACTCCCAAAGGCCACTACCATGTTGCTGTGCACATGTGGAAATGGGCGTGGAATTATGAAAAGCAGTTCTCAGATTGTTAAAAATATATATGATGTTTAATGAATATGTATATTAAGCAACAATATAACCACAGTCTGAGGTTTGGCAGAGACACCCTAGGAGGAGCTATCTCCTATTTCTCCCCCTGCTGCCATAAAGAATACCTGCTTGTCAACTTAAACTTTGTTGTCGAGTTGTGGGCAAGTTCTATGAATCATGGGTCTGATGCTTGTCTGGTCTTGAAATCACTATCTGAAAAGGATTATGAATGAAAATTGTACTAATGTAATGTTACAAAACTTTTTTTAAAAATGTTATTGTATTTTGATAATAATACCTTCTTCAACACAAACTGTTGAGTAGTTTTATAGAAGATTCAGCTTGAAATACTTGTATAACTATATATATTATGAGTAAGTGTATTAGATCCTCTTTATGTAGGCAAATGATTGTCTCTGTGAGTGAATTACAAATTCATATTGATGTTTGCTTAGTATATGAATTACTGTTACAAACATTGTGTTATCCACACTGCCGTAGGACTGCTGCTGTGGTATTAAAACAGGTAATGGTAATGCTTCAGCTGATTCCCAGACAGCTTTGCTTTCCTTAGATAATATTTTGCAATTTGCTTCTCTCCACCCTCGTGCTCGGTTACCTTTTGTTGAAGAATCCTGCCTGAGTGTGAAGTGAATGGCTTTCAGTGAAGTGGCTCTGGGGAGAGGGTCTTTTAAAGACAGCTGAACACTGCAATAGGTTTTAGCAAGGATTTAGGTGCCTATAAGCAATTATAATTATGAGTAAATATTGGAAGCTTAGAGATACTGTAAGGACCCTGTTTTCTCAATTCTGCTTTAATTTGAAAATCCACTCAAGAGATTGTAAACTGTATTAGCTGTCATTGGGTTATCTCACCCTAGGAAAGCAATTTGAGAGTTCATAAAACATGTGTTGGAACAACTGGTATGTGCAGCATAATGGAGTTTGCAATTTTAATGCAAATTCTATCAGTGGCTTCCACAGTTGCATAAACTTAATTACTACTGAGTGTGTAACACCAGTGAGTAACAAGTGTTAAATGACACATGATCAATAATTCATTTGTTACCACAGTATTGCTTTACTGTGAAATTACCTTGATGGGAAGTCTTACAAGTAGCTTGCTTTCTTTTTGCCATATTACTAACTGAAGAAAAATGCAAATTCTACTAATGACATTTTTACTGATAAACTAATAGAACAATTGTTTTCTTAATGAATAGCAAAAAATAAAACCAGCAGGAGGTGAGCAACAGACAGCTCCTTTCCGTCTCATCCTACGAGTCTCTAAAAGCAGGCTCTTTAACTCTTTTCAGTAACCAAGAATGCTACTCACCAATAATGGACTAAACTTGGGGTTTTGCAAATAACTGCTCTGCAGTGCTGAATTTTAAACAAGTGGGAAAGTGCTGTTATCTTTCAGTACTAACAGATGAACCCATTCATATTTTTATAATGGTGTTTCCTTGTGCCATTTCCATTGCTCAGTTCTGTGTGGTTGATTGATGGTTCAAAACCATGGGCTGCCAGAATGGTTTATTTGTGGCACTTATGTTTCTGTGTGAGATATTACCTATATAACTGCTGCAGTCAAGGCTCATTAGGTACTAATTCATTCGAGTCTCCGCATTAATCTCAACAGGAGCTATGTAAAAAATTATAAATTACAGGACCCTTTTTTGCCTGGATTTTCTTCTGAATTATGTGCCATGTTGCTGTTGGGCCTGTATTGCACAGCAGTATACTCTTAATTTCCAATGCAGAAGAGGAAAAAATTTATATGCAGGTAAAATTACTTAATTGCCTAGAATTAAATTATTGAATAAAATCAATGACTTAACAAGGTCTTCTTTAATGTCTTGTGTTTGGTATTCTGAAATGTGTATTCCTTAATCAGCAAAACATGCTGTCCTTTGATACATGACTAGTGTTTGAAAACTAATAGTTTGCATTCAGTTGTTAGCATATTTCTGCTGCCATTTAAGTACTCCTCAAGCAGTGAAAAGTGTCCCATCTACCCTTGCTTTTTAAACATGGTAGCCTGATGGTACCTGAGACAAAGGTTCTGCCATGGTTTAAGCCTTGTACTTCCCTCATAAAAGGAAAGCAACAATATATGTAATTGATACAGCAAATTTCAAAGGTAAATATTGGTTTAAAAAGAGTAGCAAGGTAGATTTTATTGTTTTCTGTGTATAGCATGGGGTCAGACAGGTGTCAGGGATGACTTCCCATTGATGTTTATGGGAGTCATGATGTTCAGGAAGGACGTCCTTGCTTTCTAAACCTCTTTCTCAGAGAGGAGCCCAGGTACAGCTGCACCCAACCCTAGTCCCACACTTGGGCAATGGTTTATGTCTAAAAGATTATATAGGCACAACCCTTTATATTACTTAGCTAAGATTTCAAAGTTTAGTATGCTGTTAATCACTTACCAAGGATCTGTTGTGGCAAGGAATCTTTCAACCTTGAGGAATAATATTGGAAGATGTTCCAGTCAAGGGGAGAGTACAACTAGCTGCCTTGGAGGAGAGTTCACCAGGGCTGTGACCTGGCCTTTACAGTGCTTCTAGAGCAAGATGATTGATTTACAGTTCTGTTTGCATATCGGCAGGAGGTCTTGGTCAGCATTCCAGTTAGCCCTTGGCTGCCATGTAACCATCTGTTTCCTGAAGTCCAGAGTAAGCTGGATGCAGTCTTTAAAACCCCTACTAGTGGTTATGGCTTAAGTAGTGGCCGACCACACCACCACAGGTACATACCTGTTCACAGCCTCTCTCTTCTGCTAGGTGACTAGCTTAGATTCTCCATACAGCTCATTGCATTCCTCCAGGTAGTAGGGAGACTCTTCTGCATTTTGGGACAGGGACTCGCACGGGAAGGTGGGGCGCCGCGGGATTTTTTTGATTGTCCTCCTCCTTCCAGTGTCGCTGTTGACTAGGCTAAAGCTGCCTGAGTGGCAGCCTTTCATTCTCTAGCTGTTTGCATAAACACAAAACTCCATCTGAATATCTCATATCCCCGGCGCATCTGGGAACACTGCTTACGAGGTGGTAATTAAATACACTTTATTCTGCAAAAGGCTTAGCTGACTAGTGCAATTCTTACATAAAACATTAACTTAAAAAGAGGATAAAATGAAAGGTATTTCAGCCACATATCTCTAGGGCAGAAAAATGGTTAATACATACTTGACCCTATGTATGATTATTCTCTGACATTCGTCTCTGTTTTCCTGAAATCTGATATCAAGGTGGGGTTAAAATGAACAAACAGTGCAAGCCAGTTCTCTGAACTTCAGGGAAGGCACCTTCTTTTTGGTACATTGAAGTCTGGAATGCTGGAAGGTGCTGATAATTGTTTCATGATTCCCTAGCACTATCCTTAGATGTATCCCAAACCTCCTTAGATGTGGTAAAGAAGTTAGCATTACCTGTTTACTTATTCAGGGGAATGTTATAAAGGCAGTGAAGTGACAAAAGGCAGGTTGAAAGTGAGCTACTGAGAACAGATCATAAATACCATTTCTTTTGCTCCTAAAGCTTTTATTTAATGCCCAATCTTTTACTGAGTACTAATCATCTTCTGTCTTTTGCAGAGTTTAAAAGGCTACTCACTGATTTGCCTGTGATTTAGACAGATCTGTAATTGATTGAATCCTCTCTGTCTGGTGTAGCAGCTGTATTTTAAGAGTATCTAAAAGGTGCAGCCCATACCTCTTCTTTCAGTTGTATTTCTTCTAACTACATTTTTTACTGCAGTTGCTGTATGTTTACATACTCAAATAATCCCAGAATATGAACTTCTTTCTATCACATATGTGACTGTACCCTCTTGTGATTATATATGCTTACAATTGCATGTTTCAGAAATGAGGGATATCTGTTTGCCCCATAAAGATTAAAGATAGTCCTCCTCCTCAATTTGACCCAGACAGCGCTTGATTCATGATCATGCTTTAAGGCTGAAGAAAGAGATGAGTAAGGTTATGCTGGTATTTCATGATCAAACAATCCTCCTAAGCTTTGCTAAGGTATTAAAAATTAGTAGGTTGAAAACACAAGGTGAAGACCATATCTGAAGGAGAGGGTATGTAGGATCATATAATGAAAGCAAAGGAGACAGAAACTTCAGGCAATGAGAAAAAAGTCAGCAATGATGCACAAGGTGGAAAATCTGAAACTGTTAAGTCAAGCACGGCTACGCCAAGCAGGCTTAACTAACATCAGTCGCTGTGCCCCAGTCTCCTGATTTCCTTTCTGTATTTTTTGGTTAGCTGTGTTACTGATTTTTTTATTCATGACGATGACGTAATGTTGAAGGGACTCTCTGCCAAGTCTGACAAGTGCCATAAGTGTGCAACCTGTAGGAAGGCAGCAACCAGCCACTGGCTGTGAGAAAATGATGTGTCTTGAAAGTGAGAATAAAGAATTCAAAATCACCAGCAAAGGAGATAGTGAAGACAGGGTGAAAGACATAGGCAGTGTTGTAAAGAGAGAGGACCTAAGGAGAGAGAGGTTGTTAGGGGCTCGATTTTACATTGGAAATGCTGGGGAAGATAACGCAGGATCATTGCAAATGTGAGGTGGGTCAGAGTGCACAAAGTGGGACATATTTGAAAAGCATGTTTCTGAATATAATATAAAGGAACCAAAGGATAAAAAAGTTACTGAATGATAAAAGGGGGAGGTTTTAGATGCAGTTTAACCTAACACATAATGGTGCAATTAGGGCAGATAAAGCACAGGCAGACACATTCTCTATGGAATGATATAATCACCAAAGGAGGAGGAGATGCGTGCTGAAGAAGCCCCACCATATAATAAACTGTCAGAAATTGAAAACAAATATGCCTTGTTTACTGATGAGTCCTGCCTTAATATGGGAAAGCATCGGAGACAGAAGGCAGCTGTATGGAGTCCTTGACAAGTTGCAGAAACTGCTGAAGGAGAGGGTAAATCGAGTCAGTTTGCTGAGATGAAAGCCATCCAGGTGGCTTTGGACATTGCTGAATGAGAAAAGTTGCCTGTTCCTTATAATGACTCGTGGATGTTGAGGGTGGTTGCAGAGATGGTAATTCTAATTTGCTTCTCTGCCATTTGAAAAGACATTGTCATGCCTTTGTCCAGACTCACCTTCTCTGGCATGCTGGCACAGTGGGATGAAAAGCATGCATCCAGCTCAGATTACATTAACCATGGGAATTATTTTTTCACTTATAGCTAATGATAAGGACTTGGCCTGCCTGTTTCACGTAAGTCACATGCCAAATATTCTCTCTCACCCCTTCTTTCCCTAGTGAACATATCCTTGCTTCTGTAAAGGAGTAAAAGGATAACTCAGTTCAGTTGCTGGGAATAATTAAGTTTCCGTGAAATTTCTTCTAAAAAGGTACATTGTAGCATCAATTTATAAACCATAAAAAGAAATACAGATTTCTGTTACTTAGAATCTCTGTTACTTAGAAGAGAGGACGAGGTCAGAGTCCAAAATGTTACATAATCTTGGAATACAGGCTGCCTGCCAAAATCCTCAGGCAGTCGAAGATGAGAGGTTTGTAAACAGAGCAGCCATAATACCTCACAGATGTGATTAACAAATGTTGGCATGCAGCTATCATGAATGGCAGGATACATAAGAGTGGATGGTGTGAATTGTGTTGGAAATGATCAAAGCTTAGCTAGTACAAAACCAAGGATAACAGTTGCATATTTAAGATCTAAAAATAGCTTGTCTAAAAATAACTTGTGTGATTTTGCATAAATATGGCAAGAAACTCAGTAGAAGTGCTTCAGTTTGCACATGCACGCTGTCTCTGTCTCATTCTTCTCTCAAATGGCACCTGAACAGAGTCTCTTTACCGAGTGAGATGAATAGGAGAGAGAAAGATGGTGCGTCCGTCCTTCCCTGCAGGTACTTTGCACGGGTATAAGGAAACTGCTAGAGTATCATAATGGGGCAGACTGCAACTACACTGCAGCAATTGCATCACCAAGTGTTGATGTGATTACAAAGGAGCAAGGGCATTTTGTGGCCCCTCAGAAAGCGACTCTTTTGCTGCTGTGGATTGGACGCAATTGCCCTTGGTACCCTTCCACATACTTAATAAAATAAGGGATTGGAAGCTTGTGAGACAGCAGTTCCAAACTGTACAATCCAATGACCCTGATATTATTCCTGATATTTAGTTATTTGGCACATTGCTTTTGCTGCATTTCGCTCTCCTCAGCCGCGTGTAGAGGATGCTTACCTTTCACAAACTGACACAATTACAGTACTCTCAGATCACCCAAAACCTGCGGGAGGAAATATTTTAATTGCACTTGATAATGCTGACATGGCTGATAAAAATGAAACTCCAGAACACATTTACGAAGTGCCTGTTCATGTTCATCAGACTTCTATTGCTGGTATTACAGTTCTGCAGCCTGAAAATTCTGACGCTGACCTGGATAGTCCTTTTGAGCCTGGGCCTATTGACCCAGAAAAAAAGCCTGATTTATATCCCCCAGATCCTCATGATAAATAGCTGTAAAAGGAGAAGTGAGATGGGTGGGGGATGCAGATGTATTATATCCTTTCCTGGTGGTGTATGTGCCAGATCAAAACCCGCTGTGGGAAGGTCTCTCATATGCTCTTACGAAAGATATCAGGCAAATGGTGACAGACCATGGACCTGGGGCCCCACATACAACTCATTTGTTACAGTGTCTGTGATACTCATGTACCCAAAGTTGGCAAACTGCTTTTTAAATGAAGAAACACCTTGGCTTGGTGGAAAATGGATTCCACCAAGTCCTAGTGATTTAAGTGAAAAAGTAATGTTGAAAAATGCTACATTTTATATGGATGTGCCTCCGATTTGCGTTAACAAATATAGAACAAATCTGACTCTCGAATGGTGTGGACACATTGGTATGCCACGCATTATAGGGATTAAAGCGACTTCAAATCAGACTAATTTTACTGAAATAATGCTGCCTGGAGTAGTGGGTGGTTATGTTAATTATACAGGACAGCCCTCCTTGCCTATTTGTTTCCTGAAAGTATGCAAGTCATTGTACGCGCTTCAATGGAAACCCAGTCCGGGGTAGAAACCCCAAATGACCAATTGGGCAGCAGGAGAGGTCATTGACTGGTGCCTTAATGGCATTCTTCATAATTAAATATGGCATACTGGGGGGTCTGTCTTGCCCCGTCTTACAATTATTTGCCACTCAAAATCTTTCAACTATTAAAATTAATATGTGGTGATTTGCCCTACCTTTTATTAATGATACAAGACCTGATTTATTTAGAATACACGATACTATTAATATAACACAATGTATGCATTCCTGCAATCCATCACTCCTTTCTACTAAACATTTTTCATGTTTTGGGAATTGCAATGGGCTTAAAATGTTAATTCAGTGAACTTAACTTATGAAATAAAAGCAGAAAAAGTTATTTTTAAGACATGCGTTTCTCCTATTGATGTCACAGAAAATTCTAGTTATCATACCTTTTAAGTGAAGAGCTTCTGCATGGTTACCAGAGAATCTCACCTGATAATGGGAAAGTGAAGGACGTTTAGATCACTTTGTTTGATTGTTACAAACAGATATTCAAGAGAGAAAGCGTAGAATTGAGCATTTTTTAGATTGGTTTTTATTTGCTCTATATTGTGTGCTGTGACTACAGCTATTGCACTAATAACAAAACCAGTGCGAACAGTTCACATTGAAGCAAGGCTTTGCAAAATGTCAATAATGAAGTTAGTATTCAAACCACAATTAATGAAGAGATGATTATTCGTTTAGATGCTTTAGAATCTGCAATATTATGGTTAGAAGACAAAAAGATGCTTTGCTTATACACATATCTCTACAGTGTGGGAATGTCATAAGAAGGATATGTGTGTTACCTCGTTAATTTGGAATCAGTCTATACACAGATGGGATATAGTTAAGTGACATATTCAAGGGTCATTTGATACTAATCATAACAGAATCAATGGTCTCAAATATCAGTTGCAGGAGCAATTGAAAAACCCACAAAGAATGCAAACAAACTCAGTTCTTGAATCATTAAGAAATGATCTTTCATGGACAAATCTGAAATAATGGTTTTCCTGGTTAAATTTACGAGCTCAGGTATTTCTAGGTATCAGATTATGGTTTACAATAAATTTCGTAGTACTCCAGGGAATAGCTATTAAAGTAATAAAAGCCATCAAAATTATAGAATCATAGAATCATAGAAGAGTTAGGGTTGGAAAGGACCTTAAGATCATCTAATTCCAACCCCCCTGCCATGGGCAGGGACACCTCACACTAAACCATGTCACCCAAGGCTATGTCCAACCTGGCCTTGAACATCGCCAGGGATGGAGCATTCACAGCTTTCCTGGGCAGCCCATTCCAGTGCATCACCACCCTTACAGTAAAGCATTACTTTCTCTTATCCAATCGAATCTTCCCCAGTTTAAGTTTGAACCCATTACCCTTGTCCTCTCACTAAAGTCCCTAATGAAGAATCCCTCCCCAGCATCCTTATAGGCCTCCTTCAGATATTGGAAGGCTGCTATGAGGTCTTCACGCAGCCTTCTCTTCTCTAGGCTGAACAATCCCATCTTTCTCATCCTGACTTCATACAGGACGTGCTCCAGTCCCCTGATCATCCACGTGGCCCTGCTCTGGACTTGTTCCAACACTTCCATGTCCTTTTTATGTTGAGGACACCATAACTGCACACAATCGTCCAAGTGAGGTCTCACGAGAGCAGAGTAGAGGGCAGGATCACCTCCCTTGACCTGCTGGTCACTATCCTTTTGATTCAGTCCAGGATACGTTTGCCTATCTAGGCTGCAAGCACAAACTGAAGCCAGCTCCTGTTCATTTGCTCAACTAGCACTCCCGAGTCCTTCTTCTCAGGGCTGCTCTCAATTTCTTCTCTGCCCAACCGGTAGCTGTGCCTGGGATTGCTCTGACCCAGGTGTAGACCTTGACTTGTCATGGTTGACTTCATGAGGTTGGCATCAGCCCACCTCACAAGCGTGTCAAGGTCCCCCTGGGTGGCATTCCTTCCCTCCCGGTTATCGACCGAAACACACAGCTTCGTGTCATCGGCAGACTAGCTAACGGCTCACTCAGTCCCACTGTCCATGTCATCGACAATGATGTTGAACATGACTAGTCAAAACAAGGACCCCTGAGGGACACCACTCATTACTGGATTCCAGGTGGACATTGAGCCATTGAGCACAACTCTTTGTGTGTGGCCATCCAGCCAGTTCTTTATCCACTGAGTGGTCCACCTATCAAATTGATGTCTCTCCAATTTAGAGACAAGGATGTCATGTGGGACAGTGTTGGGCGCTTTGCAAAAGTCCAGATATATGACATCAACTGCTCTACCTCTGTCCATCAGTTCCATAGCTCCATCATAGAAGGCCATCAGCTAGGCCAGGCAGGATTTCCCCTCAGTGAAGCCATGTTGGCTGTCACCAAGCACCTTGTTTTTTCTCATATGCCTCAGCATGCTTTCCAGGAGAACCTGCTCCAAGATTTTGCAAGGCACAGAGCTGAGGCTAACTGGTCTGTTATTCCCTGGCTCATCCATTTACTCCTTCTTGAAATTGGAGTTATATTTCCATTTTTCCTGTTGTTGCGGACTTCATCTGAGTGCCATGATTTTTCAGATCTGACATACATGGGCTTAGCAACTTCAATTCCAGCTCCTTCAGGACCCTTGGATGGATTTCATCAGGTCCCATGATGAACAAGAAAATTATGTTCATGTTTTTAAAAACACAGAAGAAGAATTTTGGGAATAGAGGTGGCCTGACAAACACCTAAGGAAATTGCAGATGGTGAGGGACACTGCCAGAACAGCCACAAAACATCACAGATGTGAATAACAAATGTTGGCATGCAGCATATCTTGTAAGGAAGGGTACGAGTTGGGTGGTGTGGATTGCAGTGTTGGAAATGATAGAAGCTTAGCTAGTACAAAAACGAGGTCGTTAGTTAAGATCTAAAAACTTTTCTAAAAACAGCTTGGGCGATTTTGTATAAATATGGCAAGCAACTCAGTAAATGTGATTTATTTTGCATACACATGCTGTCTCCATCTCATTCTTCACTGCATAAGCTGTGCAAATGTGGAAGAAGAAGAAAATATGGGGAAAGATAGAAAAAGAAACAAAAATAATTAAATTCATAGAATCATGAAGTCACAGGACACCGGATTGGAAGCGACTGCAAGTATTTTCTGGTCTAACCTTTCTTAACGGAAGCACAAACTTGATAAGACGTATGAGAATTCTGTCCAGACAAATCTTAACAGTCCTGTGCTGGGGAAACCACCACCTCCTTGGTGAGATGATTCCAATCACTAGACTTGTGAAAAGTTTTCCTCTTGTGACCAGGCAAAATGTTCTCTGGAGTATCTTGTACACGACAACCCTAGCCATTTCTATGTGTCTCCTCGTAGGTCAGGCAGGATTTCTTCTCAGTGAAGCCATGCTGGCTCACCAAGCACCTTGTTTTTCATGTGCCTCAGCATGCCTTCCAGGAGAATCTGCTCCAAGACCGTGCCAGGCACAGAGGTGAGGTTAACTGGTCTGTAGCTCCCCAGCTCATCCATTTTCCACTTCTTTAAAATGGGGGTAAAATTCCTCTTTTTCCAGTCGTCGGGAATTTCACCTGACTGCTGTGATTTTTTCAAATATGACGGGCAGTGGCTTAGCAACTTCATTTGCCATCTCCTGCAGGACCCGCGGATGGATTTCATTAGGTCCCATGGACTTTTGTACATTCAGGTTCTTCAGATGGTCTCGAACCAAATCCTCTCGTGCAATGGGCCCAAGGTCTTCATTCCCACTGTCACTGTGTATGCCTTCCAAGACTTGGGTGGTGTGGTCAGAGCATTTGCCAGTAAAGACTGAGGCAAAGGACCTCAGCCTTCTCCAAATCCAGGGTAGACAGTTCTCCCTATGGCTTCTGGAGAGGGCCCACTTTGTCCCTAGCCTGTCCTTTATTTGCAATGTACCTATGGAATCCCTTCCTCTTGTACTTAACATCCCTAGCCAAGTTTAATTCTAAGTGGGCATAGCCTTCCTAACCTGGTCCCTAGCTTCCCGGACAACATCCCTGTATTCTTCCCATGCCACCTCTAATTGCTTCCACCTTTTATAAGCCTCTTTTTTCCTTCGAATTTTCCTCAGCAGATCGTTATCCATCCAAGGAGGTCTCATGGGCCTCCTGCTGCACTTCCTACTGGTGGGTTGCATCGCACCTGATGATGCAGCAGGTGATGCTTCAATATCAAACAATAGTCTCGGGCCCCCCTACCCTCTAGGGCTATATCCCACGGAACTTTACTGAGAAGGTTCCTGAGGCGGCCAAAATCCGCTCTCTTGAAGTCCAGAGCAGTGAGCTTGCTGCACACTCTTCTCCCTGTCCCGAGGATCTCAAATTTAACCATCTCATGATTGCTGCACTCAAGGTTTCCCTGGAGCGTCACATTTCCAAACAGCCATTCCCTGTTGGTAATCATGAGGTCAAGCATGGCAACTCTCCTTGTCAACTCCTTTGTTACTTGCGGAAGGAAGTTGTCTTCCACACAATTGAGTCAGTTTTCTAGGGTGAAATTTGTCCAGCTGTCCTTGAGCATTGCTGAATGAGAAGAGACTCTATACTGACTCATGGAGGGTGACAAATGCCCTGAGGGGGTGGGTGCAGCAATGGAAGCAGAGCAACTAGCAATGCAGAGGTAAACCCATAGGGGCTGCTGCACTGTGGCAAGATATCACTGCCTAGGTGCAGAACCTGGTGGCGAAGGTACGCTCATGTGCCTGAGAGTTGAGCCACTGAGGAGCACCAGAACAACCAACAGGTGGATAAAGCTGCTAAGATTGAAGTGGCTCAGATAGACTTAGATTGGCAACATCAGCATGATTTCTTTTTGGCCTGTTGGGCTCGTGAGACTTAAGGCCATCGGGGAGAGATGCAAAATACAGGTGGGCTTGAGATGGAGGGGTTAAGTCAACTTAACAATGGACATTATTGCCCAGGTTATTCATGAATGTGGAACATGTGTTGCAATTAAATAAGCCAGGCAGTTAAAGCCTCTCTCATATGGAGGATGATGGCTGAAGTACATATAAGGGGCGGCCTATCAGATTGATTACATCATACTCCCACCCACCTGCCAAGGCAAGTGCCATGAGCTTCCCATGGTTGAAGGAGCCACCGGCTAGCTGGAAACATGCTCTGCCCCACTCCTGCCTGGAACACTATCCTGGTCCTTCAGAAACAAATCTTGTGGCGACATGTCACCCCAGAGAGTATCGAGTCACATATTGGTACTCATTTCCGGAACAGCCTTATAGACATTTGGGCTAAAGTGCATGGCATAGAGTGGGTATATCACATCTCTTACCATGCACCAGCCCCTGGGAAAATTGAACAATATCATGGGATTTTAAAAACTACACTGAGAGCAATGGGTGGTGGGACTTTCAAACATTGGGATACGCATTTACCGAAAGCCACCTGGTTGGTCAAAACCAGAGAATCTGTGTCTCGGCCCGATGAGAACATTTATATACTGTAGAAGGGGACAAAGCTCCTGTGGTACACAAAAAGATGCTGGGGAAGACAGCCTGGGTTATTCCTGCTTCCCGTAAAGGCAAGCCCACTCATGGGATTGCTTTTCCTCAGGGCCCCAGATATGCTTTGGGTGTAACAAGAGAAGATGGGGAAGTCCAATGTCTACCACAATGGGATTTGATTTTAGAGGAAAACAGTGCTACAGGTTGGGCAGAGGAGAGCTTGAGAGCAGCCCCGTGGAGAAGGACTTGGGGGTGTTGCTTGATGGAAAAATGAATATGAGCCTGCAGTGTGCTCTTGCAGCCCAGAAAGCCAACCATGTCCTGGGCTGCATCAAGAGTGTGACCAGCAGGTCGAGGGAGGTGATCCTGCCCCTCTACTCTGCTCTCGTCAGATCTCACTTAAGAGTACTGTGCGCACTTCTGGTTTGCTCGCCATAGAAAGGACATGAGAGACTGTTGGAACAAGTACAGAGAAGGGCCACGAGGACGATCATGAGACTGGATCACCTCCCGCAGGAAGATAGAATAAGAAAGTTGGGGTTGTACAGCCTGGAGAAGAGAAGGCTGCGTGGAGACCTCATAGCAGCTTTCCAGTATCTGAAGGGGGGTATAGGGAAGCTGGTGATGGACTATTCCCATAGTGATAGGACAAGGGGTAAACGGTTTGAACTTAAACAGGGTAAGTTTAGATTAGGTATAAGGAAGAAATTATTTTCTGTTAAGGCAGTGAGGCACTGGAATGGGCTGCCCAGGGAAGTTATGAATGCTCCAACCCTGGCGGTATTCAAGGCCAGGCTGGACAGAGCCTTCGGTGGTAGGATTTAGTGGCAGGTGTCCCGGCCCATGGCAAGGAGGGTGGAAATAGATGATTTTAAGTTCCTTTCGAACCCTGGCTATTCTGTGATTCTAAATTGGGGCTGGTCAGCCTGGAGAAGAGAAGCTGTGCCTCAAACATGTGCCTCAATATCACCCTTCCAGTCTTTGAAGAGGGCTTACATGGATGCTCTAGACAAACTCTTCATTATGAACTCTGGGGGTAGGAAAACGAGTAATGGGTTCAAACTTAAAGAGGGGAAATTCAAGTTAGATATAAGGAACTAATTCTTTTCTATGAGGATGGTGAGGCAATGGAACAGGCTGCCTAAGGAGGTATGAATGCTCCAGCCCTTGCAGAATTCAATGCTAGTTTTAATGGAGTCTTGTGTGAGACGGGCTAGCGTGAAGTGTTCCTGTTGATGTCAGAGGGGTTGAAACTAGATGATCTTAAGGTCCTTTCCAACCCTATTCTATGATTCTAAGATTTCCTCAAAACTCTGCGGGCCAAATTTGCTTTTAGTTTTATGGCTTTGCAGTCTGGGAAGACCCTGAGTACAGCTGAAAGAGAGGAAGCACATCATAGTTCTGTGTATTGGGTACTAGGTTTTGTACTGTGAGGAATGAGCCTCATTATCATGACTATCACTTTCGACTAAAACCAATGGACAGAACTCAATTTCATCCAAATTACAGTATATCAAAGTATAGTTTTAAATAACTTTATTTAACTGAAGTAGATACATTTCACAGAAATGATTATAAAATGCATAGCATATTACAAAGAGCAGTGTTATTTTACAGATAAGAGTTGTTATCCTAAATACTGCTTTTTAAATACTATCCAGCCTGCTTTGTGAAATAGAAAGCTAAAATTCCCCAGTTATCCTATCGCAGGCAATATGAAAAAAAAATTATATAGCACTGCAGGTGCCTACTTCTTTATAGACTCTACTGACTCTTTGCTTTGCTGCATTATTAATTTGCCAGTGCCTTTATGTAGAAATATCTGGTTCCTGGAGTCACATACTAAGAATAGGTTTCCATCAACCAGAGCATAAATTGCACTTGCTCAGTCATCCAAAACCCTATGGAACGCTAAGAAAAGCTGCCTGAAGTTCTTCACACCGATTAACTTAAAGGAGAGAGACTGTAAGAGTGAACAAAAAAAAGTAACTGTTTTTCTAAGTTGCACAGATACGTCATCCACCACACTGCTATTCATTAGCCACTCCATTGCTACGCTGGCAAATCCAGATGTATTTAAGCTCATTTCAATGGAAATTGAATCCCCAGTAGAAACAGACCTTGCAGTCAGCAATGATGCAATGAAATTGAGCCTCTTTAAAGCACCTGAGAATGGAGCACACCTCGAACATTCAGAAATCCATGTTACCAAATTCAGAGGTGTCTGTTTCCTCATCTTTGGGGTGCCAGGGCACAGAGAATAAAAATGAAAAGAACTGGTCCATAACCATAGCTTAGACAGGTCCCAGATCATTTACACAACACTTCAGCACACAAGCCATGACTGAAATATTCCCATTTACACTTGTATGAAAATAGACAGAAAGCAAATGCTGAGGTAAAAGGAGATGAACCAGGTTTACACTGGTGTAAGCAAGTCTAAAATCCAGCAAGCTATAAAAGCCATTCACACAAAAAAGAGAAGAAAAAAAATCCCCTTATTTTCAAAACAGACATACATAGAGCAAATCAGGTATGTTTTCAAAACATACAGGTACATGCTGAAGAATAAACTGACTTTCTGCATTAAGACATAGGTTTTACAGAAACTTAAAGCTTCTCTTGTACTGAAAATTAAGAAGCTTGAACTCTGGCCAGCAGAGAACTTTTGGAACTGTTTGTCAAGAGAGAAGAATGAGGTCTGAAGCGGTCTAAGAACTTCGATGCTTCATTCATCATCTTCAAGTAGTTTTTGTAAGTTGTTCTGTATCTTTTAGAAAAAGAAAAAATAATTGGGTGGTACAAACTGTTATACTACATTTAAAGGGATACCAAACAATCAAAACACTTTTTAAAACACTCTATGTGCATTTAAATTCTTTCCTGACTAGTAATACTAATGGTATTCGTGTTAAATGCTTCCTATACTAGGGTAAGGAAAAATATGGATATGATCAGCCAGCAGCACACCTAGCTCTCATATTATGAGTCTCTCCTGGAATTTCCTCCTGCAGACTCTCTCCTTCATTTGGTATGAGAAAATAAGATAGAAGAAAACCTAAAGCTAGAAAGAAAAGGACAAGAAACCGAATTATTTTGAACTTGATAAAAAAACAAGAATAGCCTCAAATTTCAAAGCTGCAGCTCTCCAGTGGGTAATTCAAATCATTCTGTAAAAGCTTCAGCTACATAGCTTGCTATGATGTGAGCGCACAAAATAAGGTCTTCTAATCATTAGCAGGTATGGCTCATTTGCCAGATTTAGTGTATTCACTGAGTTTATCTTCCCTCAATTACACCGAAATACAACAGCAGCCATTTGCACCCTCAAGGATGATTTCACACAGCCTACTTATCCACCTTTCCTCTCCTTGTCCTTCAAAGCAGAGGGAGAGGGGAAGATAATGCATCATGTCCCCTGGCATGTGTACTCTCCTAGTAACTAGCAGTCACTGACACAGTAGGCTTAGTTAGCTACTATCAGGCTTTAACTAGAGGAGTTGGAAGCTGTTGTTGTGAACATCGTACTTCCTGTTCAATGATACTACTTATTAATTGTACCCTATTATTTCTAGTGATTTTTTAAGACGGGTATATTGGGTAAAGGAAAACAATAAGAAGCACGTGATTTTCCTAACATACAGAGAAATTTCCTTTTAACAAGCTATGTTAGAGTAAAGGAATGAGGAATATCTGGCTATGTTTTTCTATCCTGAATTTAATGCTTCATCATCTGATAAACACAGTGCACTTTATCAACCTGTAAAATATACTTAAATGCCAAAAAATTAATTACTTGGCCTACTAATTACTTGGCTCCTCACATGAAGCTGAACTTGTAAAAATGACTGAAAAAGTCATTTACAACACACACTTGCACTAAATATTTTTTAACCGGAGAATAATTTTTAGTTTTTACACCTTGCTAATTTAAGTGCTCTTGTTACAATTCTGCAGGCATGTACAAAATGAGGGGAGAGATGACAAGTTACACTGGAACTTCAGTTTTACCTTTGTTGCTGAAGCCATCTCCAGCCAATAACTAGCCCTTTTCACTTAAGCATATGAAGCAGTTAAGCAACTGCAGTAACTTTGTTCAGGGGATATAAAGCTATTAGAATTTTAATAGGATTTAATTTCTAAAATATTAAGTTTTGCAGTTTAAGAGTAGGGTAAAATAACCCGTTCTAAGCACTGCTCATCTAGATTAGAGAGAACTGGGATGTGGTAATATGCAACTACAAGCAATACTCCTTTAGCTCATGTGCACAGTCAACTGTGTCTTGGCAAATACAACATAACACTTTAAGAGGAAAATCTTGTAGACACTAACTGAAAAACAGCACATGACTTAAGTTAATTCAGGCTAGAGGGTCACTTCTCTGGGAATAGCTGAATGATTTGACCATCCAGCTGCCTTTTATTGTGTCTTCAAGCAAAGACCATAAAAGGGAGTGGGAAATTACCCAGCCCCACTGCAAACAGCTCTCTGGTTTCCCACTGAAATGAACCAAGGTCTCCCATCAACCAGCCTGCCAGCCTGCTTCAGAGAGCTGGAAAGCAATAACCTCTGAAATGACCTAATTTGGCTAAAAATTTTAACTGGTCATCATCTGGTAAGCATTTTCCCCATGTATTCATATTGTTATTATCCAGGACATACAGAAGGGTTATGCTACCATTACGCCAGCCTTCTACAGCCAAGGGGGTGGAGTTGTGGGGGCAGAAACATTCTTCTGGCAGTCTCAAAAACCTATGCTGCACACAAAACCAAGTGATATTATGAAACCCTAGCCTTACACTAGAGAAACTTGGTCTGAGAAAAAAAGGTGTTGAAAGACCTTGGCATGCACTCAGTTTTGGCAAGAGTATCTAATGTGACTCAAGGACAGAGTAATACAAGTAACTTTTTTTCACTCCACTAACATTTTTCTTTCATTCTTGGCAAGCTAGTGTGCTCCCAAAACACAGAATCATAGAATCATAAAATAGTTAGGGCTGGAAAGGACCATAAGATCATCTAGTTCCATCATTCCTGCCATGGGCAGGAACTCCTCCCACTAAACCGTATCTCTCAAGGCTATGTCCAACATGATATTTTATATTCCTGTACAGTTGTCAAGGTTTGTCGACAGTGGTGGGATAGCAAAGTTGCAGTGGCTGTGGGAACAGACCAGGGGCCAGCTCATGCTGAAGACATCCCTGCCAGCAGCCCCCAGTGTACCTAATGCAGGGACCAGCTAGTGGTGAAGCCTCTGGAAAAGCATATTTAAGAAAACGGAAAACACTGCAGAGACGGAAGGAGAGTAACAGGATTAGAGACAGCCGACGCAGCACCAAGGTCTAAGAAGGAATAGGAGTAGAAGGTGCCCCATGGCAGTGAGGACGTTCATGCTGCAGCGCATGGAGAACCCATGCTAGAGGAGGTGGTTATTTCCTGAAGAGCTGGAGTCCTCAGAGTAGCCCATGCTGTAGCAGAGGGAAAATGGGGGAAGAAAGGAGCAGCAGATAAAAAATTGTTACATACTGACTGTAGCCCCTTACTATCCCCTTTTGCAGGGTAGGGAGTGGGTTAAGGAGTCGGGAGTGAAAGAATGAAGTTGAGCCTGGAAAAAGTGGGAAGGAAAGGTGGCGTTGTACCATTTCTTCTTTCTCACTACCCAAATCTGTTCTAACTGGTACTATATTAAATTAATTTTCCCCAATTTGAGTTTGTTTTGCTTGTGATGGTAACTAGTAAGAAATCTCATAGCCTTTTCCTTGAATCACAAGCTTTCTCATCCTATTTGCCAGGCAAGGAGAGTGAAAGAGCAACTGGTTGGGCGTCTGACTGCTGGCCAAAGTTAGCCCACAACACCACCTGAAGTTTAAATAAGGTCTGCACACCCACTCTTCTTTTGCATAGGTTTCCAGTTTAAGTCAGCAAGTATATTTAGTTTTGCATTTAGTGGATGGTAAGAAGTAAAGGTCAGGTATAGGGAATTACACAATCAGTGCAGTAGAATTTGTTTTACTAAAATGAAACAAGTAGATACCAGCCCCTTCATATCAAGAAGTTGACAACATACAAAAGTCATCACCATTTTTTTTAAAGAAACAAACAAAGCAAATAACAACAACAAAAAAACAAAACCGAAATCAACATCCAAACCCCAACAAACAGAGAAGCCCTCAAACAAAACCCCCAGACAGAAAAGTTCATCAAATAATAGCTCACAATTCTTAGCCTTGATGGAAAAAAAAATTTGAGACCAATACATGCAATAATCTCCCTTGAAGTGTCCGGTTTATTAAAACACCTGGCTGTAAGCCTCAGCTCAAGGCAATATAACCAATATATCAATGCTTGTACTTGGCCCAGTTTATAGGCCAAAAGCAAGCCTTTGTCTGGGAAAACATGGCAGGTTCTGGTATCATATCTGGGGGCAACTTCTCATTTTTTAAAATATCAGACTGTAGAAATTCAGCAAGAACCTGATTAGTGCATCACCATTTGCATGATATCATAAAGGAAGTTACCTTTTCCAATTTTATAAGATTAGCAGTTAACTCATCACAAAGATCATCAGCATTAATTTGCATGTGAGATCCCAAACCTTGGTGCACTGGATGTCTGTCGAACAGAATGAAGATGTAAGTCTTACAGAAAAAAAAAGAAAAGAAGATCTGAGATACATGTAAGTGGGAATTCAGTGGTGACGTATCTAACTGTATGTAACAGAAACAAAGGGCTAAGTCACTTCTGCACTTTTGACTGCATTCTTTATGTGGTCTCATTCTCCATAAGTTTGGATAGAAAACTTTACAGCTATTTCCACTATAAGAAAGTGGAAATATTCCTTGTTCTGTGAGATGGGGGAAATCAAAAAGGCCAACCCCTTAACACTGCAGATACCTTGTATTGTTTAGGATCAGAGCAACAGAAAACAGCAGTTTCTCACATAAGAGTGCTTCAGAAGAGGGACTCAGCATCCTGCTAACAAAAACATGGCAAAAGGGGGAAAATGGCTTTTGATATTGCCTATTAGAGATAGGTTTACACCTCTCCTTGTATTATTGGTTTGCATTTGTATTTTAAGATAACCATTTCCTTCCTATTACCTGATGAAGAACCTAGCTCTGTCTTCTAACACATGCATAAAAGTCCTATTTGTTTTTACAGAAGACAACAGAGAGCAGATGGATCCTAAGCAGCACAGTCATTGTTCAGTATGACCACAAGAGCATTGTCAGTTATCTCTTTGTCACAAAACAAAGCTGAATTAACAAGCACTCTTATTGAAGAGCTTGCTACAGGTCTGAAGCACTTTGTAGACAGTTTCACCCAGACTGGGTATCGCACCATCTTGAATTTTTTTTCCCCACTCTTGTTTTTCAGGTGGTGCTTAACCAGCATTCGAGGTTAATTTATGGTTAACATGTGGTGGCAGGTATTGCACTGAAATTTACAAACGACTTGAAGGCATGTTTTGCAGAGCAGCACAGAAAAAGCTATTATTAAGAAGAGTCAAAGTGTTCATGCAAAATTTAATGCTGAATAAATAAGTATTATTGGAAGTATCCAGTTAACTGCCTTCTCTCCTAAGAAAGGACCAGGAAGCTGACACAACTGACAATGGCATACTACTGTAGTGTATGCCCCTGCACTGCCTCTGAATTTGATTTTTGCATATTTCCTACCCATGCAACACAGACTAAAAAAATTTAAAAAATTAACATTACCAGTTTATAAAGAGCCCAAAGCTTTACAAAATGTTATACAAGAAATGTATAGCATATGAAGAAATGTGTATGTGTACTGCTCGGTAGTTTACGGCGAAGTTACTAACAGGTATCTGTAACAGTTTCCTGGAAGTAGTACATCATGACATATCACATTTATACTGACATTCTGAGACAGAAAGCTGTGAGATAAGGATAGAATAAGAACTACAGGATCTTGAAGTATCATGAGGGCATGACAGTATCACAGTTTTTGAGGAGAATAGATAAACATGACAGATACTGGAAGATATTAAACCCACAAAGTTTTACAGAGTATATCTTACCCCTTAATATGTGAATCAAAGGTTGTGAGGGAAACCAAACGTTCCTCCAGCACACTGATTTTATATCTCATGTAGACGGTAGAAAATATTAACACACAGACACTGTAAGAGAGAAACATAATGTACACCAGTTAATGGACTCTTTACAAGTATCTGACATTTATTTAAATTGTTACTTGTATATGTTGAATAATAAAGGTACCATTCTGATAAACATCTCAGGAATACCAGTTGCATTCAGACAGTTATGAAAAATCTGAGCATTGAATACAACTTTGCTATGCAATATGTAAAATAAAAATCATTTAACTACTTAAAAGATCAATTTTTCCTGAAACAAAAACATCCTTCTCCTTTAAAAAGAAATGCCTCCTTAATAAGCGTGCCCCAGCAATTCTACTTCTGAAAAAGTATAAAGGCCAGAATACACAATGATTTCCTTTTTTTGAGTGAAGCTTAGCTTATGTAATTTAACCCCAGAATTTTGACGGGCTTGTTAGTAACTGATCACTTACAGAACAGCGTAAAATACAAGTACATGGTTCAGAGAGAATAGCTTTTGGGACTTCACTGTGTGGAAGAACCTGAAGGCTTCAGAATGTCCTGCAAAGAAGAACCAAATGTTAAGTTTTATCAAAGTAGACCACCGCACACAAATGGGGTTTTGAAGCATTCAACAGATTTTATAAACATAGGGAGAAACAAAAAAGAGATTTTTTTCCAAATTTGTGAGCCGACATAATTATGCAAACTTATCTCAACTAACTCATGCTGAAGATCTGCCCTTGCCTCTTTACCATTTTGACGACTGTTCTGGGCTTTTCCGTCACTTCTACGTTTACCACATGAATCTGAACGGACAGACTTTGCCTCAGTCTTGGAAACTTTCAAGTTAGTCTGTGTCTCGAACAAATGATAATCTGTCAAAAGCCAGATGTTTTAATAAATCTGAAATATGAAGTCAAAGAAAGTTGCTGTAGCTTAAGTTAGTCAAGGAGCTGGGACGCGTAGGACTTTAAAAGGAGCACTTACGGAGCAGTTGAATTAGTAGCTTAAAACAGCAGTTGAATTTGTAGCTTAAAAAGCAGCAGTTGAATTAGTAGCTTAAAACAGCTCACACAGTAACTCCACATCATCACCAACTATAAAGCACCTGGACTAGAAAAGGATGATGAATGTTGCATTTACATTTCCAGATTACTTGAAAGGTGGCAAACAATGCAAATTCTGAATTACCAGATTCTGAAATACGGACACAAATGTTATCTTTCAAAAGGACTGAATGTTCTAGAGTAACGATTCCAAATGACTTTAATAGTGACATCAATTGGACATATTGCAGTTACTTTATAAAGTAGACTGTAGCTCCCATATCTGGATTGTTATTTAAAAACAGACGATATCTTGAAGGACATGGAACAGAAAAATCCAGTCGCACTCAGTTTTGTTCAGGCTGTAATTGCACACCCTGGACTGCTCTAATGATGCACAAGAAACAGAATCTCACTTATGACAGATGCGCTGTCCCTCACCTCTCAGTTCTTTTTCCTAGGGTGATTCTTTATCTGGATATTGGTTTTTATTTGCTGAAAACAGTAAGTTTTGTAGTAGTTACTAGAAGTAAGGAAGTAAGACAGCAAGTTACGTTATTCAGAAGCATTCATGTGGCAAGTGATGACAGACGATTCGGTTACTGCTTCACAAACGTGTCAAATAATTACATTTAACACATAGTAAATACCAAAGACCAATGAAAGCAAACCATACTGCTGAACAAAAGACATACAGAAAAAAGATAAATTAATTAAAACTAATGGGACATAAAACTGCTATAAAAAGGGCAGTAATTATTTTAAAGGTAAGGGTAAAAGTTCCTTATGATACTAATTCCATCCGTTTCCGGCCAATTGCTGAGGTGACTGTCTCGAGAGGGGGCGTCTGCAGCGCCTGATAAGGGGGAGGCTCGGCATGCCAGAGCTTCAACTTGGAGCAGCAACAGGCACCGACGGAGCCTCAAGTCCTCGACAGGGCTCGCCCAGGGGCCGGCAGCTCAGCGGATTCAGGAGCTGACTCACAGGGGGAGGCGCCAGACCTGACTGGGTAAAAACTGCCCCGGGGAGCGGCGAACCGGGCGGGCAAATAGGCCAGTTCTCACGGGCAGGCGAGCGGGATGGTGAGCACTCGCCATATGACCCGTGCTTGGTCTGCGAGCTCTGCTCTGTCTGCCCCGGCGGTGGTCAGTGCAGGCACCCAGACAGAGCCGATGAGAGGGGAGGATGCGGTGC
>JANRGW010046909.1:0-10016 GCA_024733675.1 Psilopsiagon aymara
GGTATACGTGGTGAGCTGTTGTATTCTCTTCCCTTGTATTTCTCTTGTCATTATTATTATTGGTGGTAGCAGAAGTGTTTTGTGTTATACCTGAGTTATTAAACTGTTCTTAACTCAACCTGTGGGAGTTGCATTCTTTCAATTCTCCTTCCCATCTCTCTGGGAATTGGGAGGAAGAAAGAGGGGGGAGTGAGTGAGCAAACTGTGTGGCTGATTTATGGCTTAAACCACAACCCCCAGGGAAGCTGTGAATGCTCCATCACTGGTGGGTGGTGTTCCAGGCCGGGTTGGACAGAGCCTTGGGTGGCATTGCTCATGGCAGGGGGGTTGGAACTAGATGATCTTAAGGTCTTTTCCAATCCTAACTATTCTATGATCCTATAATATTTTGCATGATCATGTTAGAATCATTGGCAGAGAAGTATACTGACTTTCCACCAATAAATATAACTTGATTATATGCAGGTTTTTTTCCCACTGCTGTACTCCAGCATCGGTTATAGGCTGATTAATGAACTTACTGAGCCATTTTGAAATACTTAGGAAAACATCAGTGTACTTTATTTCAATAAATTAGCTGAAAAACAATAGATTGTAAAAGCCTAAACTATTCTTATGGAAGAATAATGAAACCTTTAGCACCACAAAGCATAGACTTTCAATATCCTCCTTTGTGTATCTTATGTATTTACCCTTTTTCCATTTTTGCCCTCCAGATGCATGTTTTTCTCAGTACATGAGACAGGTTTCCTTTATGCTGGTACAGCTGGGTTTGTAGTTTAAAAAAAAAAAAAAAAAAAAAAAAAAAAACGAAACAACAACTTTACAAAGTATAAGGGATGGTACTGGAAATGAAAAGATTAAGTATAAGAACTTTATCAGGAGTATTTCAGAAAAGGCATACCAAAAGCTGGTAGTCCTGACAAAATGCAGCATTAGAACTGACAGCTCCATCATGGATATATTTGGATATATGTAAGTGTCACAGAATTGCAGTTATGTATCAATGCCAAACAGGAAGGAACACAGTGGTCACATCTGCCACCCCTCAAAAACAAAACCAGACATACATCAGGCTTCAAAGCAAATACAATGTAGCCCATGCTCACCTTTCACATGCTCACAATATAATTATTTTCAAATTCAGAAATTACCGATCTGTCATGCAGGTGTGAAGTCAGATATACAAGAAAACATGATTATGTCGAAGTTCAGTAAGTAAATGTAATTACATAACTAATACATGAACTGTACCACCATAATCATATAAGTTGGCTTGCTCACACTGTCATGTAAAATACAAACATGCAGCACACAACTGGCCGTGTGCTGTCTCAAGACATTCTGTGCTGATTACAAGGAGCTGTTCCTTGGCTGGATTCATCTCTCATTTTTTATAAATGAACAAAAAGAAAAAGCAAACTGTTACTGGAGATGCTGGATCACAGACAGGATTGTTACCTCTGTGGGTCTTCCTGACAGACACCAGCTGGACCTAGCTATGAAAGGAGGTGAGTGAGGGAGATCCCAAGTTTTTGCCATGCCAACAGAGCAAGACCAGCAGGTTCTCCCACTGGTTTTGCCCCAGAAGCAGAAAAGGAAAGACTCATCTCCTCCTGCCATTTGAAAGCAAGTGCCTAATATCTGCATTCAATTATAGAGGCCATTCATTGCTTGTCAACCCATCACACTTCACACTATTGTCAGTACAGCTTGAGGTGTATACCTCTAAGGATACTGTTTACGTAAACTGCTACCTGTGTTATCAACAAGGAGGAATATTCAGACCTACAAGAAATGCAGATATGTGAAGACCGTACAGAACAAGCAGTTTATGTGAGATGTTCCTTTTTGTTCAGAAAATGGTTTCACATGGAGCAAGTAACCAAGATGCCATAAACTTATTAAAGTGCTGCTGCCTGGATACAATTTTTTTCCCATTTCATCCCCAAGTTACTCTATAAAAAATCTAGCCTTGTTCTTATTGTTCAACTGTAAAGTAAAAGTTCCTTTATCTTCCGGGAAGTAACCAAGCAATTGTCTTAAACTAAAAATATTCAAATTTTGACTGGATATATATTAAAAGTTTTGATTATAATATCATGTAACCGTAAGTAAATCTATCTATAACAATAAATTTTAATCAGCTACACACAAGCTACAACTACTTCTAAAATACTGTCTACATAACTTTGCATTTTGCAGATATAAAAATATCTGCATGCCTACAATTGCTTTAAAGATACTGAAGGATTTACAGAGACACTCAAAATGACAATAAATGACATTATGTAACATTAATCTGACTGTGTATATGCATTATGATACATGCACCTTAACAGTTTTTGTGCTAGCTGCAACTTCACTATAATTTTCTCATCCACTGTACAGAATGGTCAGTATTCATTAAAAAAAAAAAAAATAGTTTTTACTTTGTTTTAGCTTTATTGTACACTCTCTGGACAACTATCTTACCATAAGACTATCCTGCAAAAAGATTAAATTCTACATAATGTTGTTTCCCAACCATATTCATTAATGTCTAAACTGAGTGCTACAAAACTATGTTGTAATTTATTTTGATAACAGCTCTATGAGACTGTGAGAAAACTTAATATTTCATGTTTTCAATTTACAGTTCCTGACATTCTTTTAATCTAGTATGCACAGACTGATGAGAATACATCATAAAGCAAAAGTACGTTACTTTTTAAAAAACGTAAAAAAGTAAAAAAAAATAATTTCCCATTTCTGACTTTGTATTATTCTCGGTTAGTCTCATCATCAAGAGCATAGCAACAGAAATGCCACCCCAGGTGATTCCCACTCCTCTCCCTAAGAGTTAAGTCACTAAGCACAAAATTGCCCACTTGATTTCAGCCATGAAATGTGTATTAAGTACACGATCAAGAGCAGAAAACGGAAAATCATAAAAAAAGGAAAATAGAAAAAATAAGAAAAAGGGAGAAAAGGAAGAAACAGAAGCAGAATGTCCAAAAACAGAGAAGAGAAAGGAAGAAAAAAATCCACAAAACATGCTGCTTTTAATAGTCCTTGCTGGCACATCAATTCCTTTACCTACTGTTTGAGGGAACAAGCATAGCCCAACTAATTTCCTGAATTGCAGTTTGCTAATATGTTGCATAATCTGGAAAAAGTAGTCTTTAATGAAGTGAAAATTATTTTTATTATGTACAGTCACCTGCAATATAAGCTGTCCAGTGACAGAGTGAAATACCTTATTCTGCACTCCCAAGAGTGAGGGTTGTCATGGCTACTGCTACTTCAAAAGTCTTGACTTTATATGACTAATATTTTATGCTTTAAAATAGTATTACATCCATACCTAAGAGACAAAAAAAGACATCTCTGGGCAGGTGCTACGCAAGAAGAGTAAAAAGATGGGCCTTCTTTTTTTTTTTTTTTTTATCTAAAAAATTACGACTTTATTATACCAAAAAAAAAAAAAATCTTACTGAATTGACTTTCCATATATCTAGCAAAAGCACTTAATGTATTTAAAAAGATAACATTTCTAAAAGCATGATGGAACACAGGATAAAGTCCATTTTTTTTTTAAATGCACAAAAATCGGAAATTATCACACTTCAAATAGTTGTTACTGGATGATCTTGTTGTAGTAACAGTGTGTTCCACATGCAAGCACTTTTGACTTTTTTTTTTATGCCATGCAGACTTTCCCTCTATGAATTTGTGAAAGTCTTGCTTTATTAAGAGCCATGAAATCATGACCGAAATAAATCTAAAGGACAAAAGTAAAAAAAAAAAAAAAAAAAAAACAAAAACAAACAAACAAAAAAAAAAAACAACAAAAAAACAAAACCCCAAGAATCACGTTATTTTTCTACAACTGTGTTGCTTTCACTTCAAGGAATGGACATGTTTTCCTTTATTTTGGTCTTAGAGGGCTCAGATCTACTTAACACAAGATGAGTCATGAGGATCTCTCCCTGTGTAAAGTGACAGCTTCAGAGACTTTATTACTTCTTAATGATGTACGCAAAAGCTTACTATTCACCAACAGCAGTGAGGTACATTACTCCACCTTAGGACCTGACCCTCATTTACTTTCAGCTCTTTTGTCAATTCACATTTCTTCACAGTTCTTCCTCTTAATGATACTGATAGGGCATACACAGTAAAGAGAGTTTTTACAGTTTGAGAATTCAAATGCCAGCTGAAGCTCACTAAGAATGTATCTTCTGTGAAATCAATTAAGCTATACTATTTCCTCATCACTTGAAATCTGGCAGCCAGAGAGAACCTAAACTCACGTTTTGGTCAGGACGGTTATTATTTATGCTGCATTTATTATTGTTCCTTGCTGAAGCCTGGTCTCTCCTTACCTGCTGAAGCTGTGGCCAGTAGAACAGTGAGTAAGGGCTGTGCAGAAGCATTTGTGTGAGTTTTGGGGGGTTTCCTTTGAGCATGAAAGGCAAGGTCAAGACCTTTCTAACATTTGTCTTTGGGGAACTTTCCAAACTGACATCAAATCGATAATCTAGCTGTAAAAGTCTGCCTACCGTTGGCAGCTGCACTATTTATAACATGAATTTAAAACAACTTAGTTACTCATTACTTAAACCAAACTGAAACAAACCTTGCTTAAACACAAATGTGTTCTATAGATATTGTGGTTCTATGAAGAGTTTAAATATAGTCCTAAAATTTTAAAAAAAATCAAATACAATTTGCAGCAAAGATTATAACAGTAATTATTACCTAATGAAAGTACATCATCTCTATTCCTAGAAATATATTACAATAAGGTGGCTGCTAGACAGCTGCAATAAAACATTATCTTTGTTAAGAGGTTGACCAGCAGCATGTAGAATGTCAGAGACATGCCCAGAAAAGATGAACATTTTAAGGTGAAAATATATCACCTAGGGTCAAGAACTGTAAGATGTGGTAGGCCATTTTGACCCACCTGCGTCTATCTTATGGCAAAGCCAACTTCAGTCAGAAGCTCTTCCAAGCAAGTAAAGACTACTTGTTGGACTTTACAGGAAGGTCTACCAGAACTGTCTAACCAGTATTAAAGGCCCAGAAGGTCAGCTATGCTTCTGAATATGGAAAGATTAATCTGATGACGCACAGTGCTTTCTAAAAAAGTTGTATTAGTTGCTTTTTAAGCTGGAAGGGCTTGATGTTGTTTCATTCAGTAGCAATGTTTCCTCTTGTTTTGTGTTTTTTAGATTTAGGGACCAACCCCTCAAAGCACAGAATTAGTGACATGTTAAATGAAGGTAAGGCTCTATTTCTTTAGTGGTTTGTGGAAAAAAAAAAAGGGGGGGGGGGGGGAAGACATCAAACCAAAACTTAATATGAACAAGAACGAAGATACTGATTTATTTCTGAAAGTATCTATCTGAACTGTAGTACTTAGGCCTTTTCCCCTCAATATGCATTCAAAAATATGTCCTTTTGGAAAAGGAAAAGATATCTTCTTGCACTGTAATCCAAAGATATTACTAAGATACTTGTAATTACTGAACAAGACTCTTCCTCTCTTCAGCATGTAGACAGACTGATATTTTCTAGTTAATCTTTGGGCTCCAATTCTTTGAGGAAAAATTATCGTCAGTACCAATATAAAATGAAGAACAGTATGACTAAAAAGAAACAGTTAACAGCTAAGCTAAACTGTTTCTTAAAATCAATGTACATGTAAATTCCTAGGGGGGCTTGATTTATTAGAAATACACTTATCTGGCAAATATGCAGCAAGTGGGAAAATACCCTACACATATATGCTCCCGGCAAACAAAGAAGCTCACATACCAAAGATTTACACAGTTGTGCATAGCATCTACTACTGAAAAACAGCAATCCTGATTAAAAAAAAAAAAAAATAGGGTATTTCACATGTTTACTGAAACGCCCATGCAAAAATTGAGCACATTACAGTAAGAGTTTGACACATAGTTTCAAGATCGGTATCAGTAATATATATTCTTTCAGGTAAAGTCCAAGACAAAGCCTTTAATCTTCAGAGACCTGTATTAATTGAAATATGCTGTAAAGACAGCAACACTCTCTCCACTCTCACTATTCATTTTCAAAGGAAGAAATGCTGATAAACCATCGCCTTGAATGACCATTTGGCATTTGCTACTCATATCAGTGCAAAATACGCACTGATACTAGTGAAAGGGCATGAAAGTGAATTTAAGCATTACTCTGTAAGAATATACAGCAGAGAAAGTAAGTGATAGATTACAGCAGAGAAACTGGGTACAGCCATCCCACAGGAATACTGAGATAGGATTTTCTGGTTTTATTCAGACTTCTGGTCTTTGAACTTGTCTTTACTGCTGTTACCCTCAGCAATTTCAATTTGACTGAGCAGCTTCACATTAGTTCTACTGAGAACACATGCATTAAGAAGCCCTCTTAGGCTGTCTGGTCTGGTGCTACTCTAAAGAACTACACAAGGTACTAGCCATATCCCAAATATCCTTCTGCAGCTTTAAATTCTTAGCTGCTTCTGAAGTTGTTCATTAAAGAATGCAGCAACATAGGAAAACTGAGATTCTCAGAATACTACCAGTATAAACATGAACAAAACACTCAAAGCCAAACCCACATGCTCCACACCCAGAACTTAACCCAGATATGTAGCATCACATAACAAATATGAGAAGCTTGGTTCTAACTTAGCCATGAAAGTCTTGAGGAGGAGGCACTACCACCCAAACTCCTTTTCTTTCCATGTATAGCTAGTGGATACAAAAATGCGTTAGCACATACCCATCATTACTGCTGTACAGCCATGGGGAGATCTGCACCTAGCCCATGAAATATGTTTTCATGCTATAAACACTATAATGGTATTCTCCATTAGAAATGCCAAAGAACACAACTTACGTAAACTGCCTCAGAAAGAGACAGTTTTGGCCATGGACCATTTCACCATTAAAGGAAAAATACCACCTTAAAGCAAAGTGAGGCAGCAGTTGGCACTCACTGCCAGCAGCAGAGAGGCTGCTTGTTAGGGTCTAGCAACCTGCAGTCCAATGAAACTGCTCTCTCCACATTTAAATCCAGAGTCAGTATCAGGGATGCTGACTACTATTCAGCTGAATTTTCATATAGTCAGCCATTTGAAACCCATATTAAAATGTTTCCTGGACATCCACATAAGCCATATGCAGGCTGCAGATCCATGGTATTGTGCCTTGCAGCTGAAGAGAAACCTTATACTTACACCAGTGTGATTTAGCTCCCAAGGATGCCTCACTGAGCTTTAAGAAAAGGCTATCTGAGGTCACCTCCTTCTTCCTGAAGGATTAATGAAAGAGTCACCTACTCCTCAGTGGAAATATGCCATCCACCATAATAGCCAGCAACCACGGAAGACAAATAAAATTTACTTAGAAAATATAATTTACTTAGAAAATAGAATACAAAGTAGTGCACTCCTATTTTTTATAATCATCCCAAAATGTAACAATAAAAATGGAATTCTTAATCAAATGATACATACAAACAAAGCTGTGCATAACAGCATAATAGCAGATGCTCTTTCCATACCTGCTCACATACATTTTAAAGGAAGAGGTGAAATGTACTTTTAAGGTTTCCCACATAAATATTTAAATTTTCTTTTATTCTGGAATAATGTTATCAAAAGACAGTGTCCTAGAGAAGAAAGAGCGCTTCCAAGGACGCACAGCATGAGAGCAAGTGGTGAAAGAGCACAACTTACTAGTCCCCAGTGTTTTTTGGGAGATACGTATTTTAGTTTTTCCTTGAAATAAAACAGATGCGATCATTCTCCTAAAGACAGCTCCAGAAGAAATTAAATACTTTTCAAGGTGCCCCTTCTGCATAACATTAGCCATACACCACACTTTCCTGTGATATTGCATGTGCTAAAATTACTTGACACACTTGCTTTGGAATATTCAGTCTCAAGTAAAAATAAGTTATTTTCTGCTGACAAGTGCTGATACTGCTTAGTCATCCAAAGAAACCTAGACACAGTCTTTAATTACATAGCATTGCCTCCCCATCACAAGGTAACTCCTATGACCATGGTCTGTCATGCCACATTGAACTGGCACAAAGCAATATTTAAGGCGGGGAACCTCATTCATGTTCAGTTTCCAAGACACTGATTTCTTTCTGAGTTCTCAGTGCCACCTGTTAGTTAATTTCAAATTCACTGATACAGTTCATGCTCACAAAAGAGAGAGATCCTTCTGTCACTTGCTGAGTGCTTATTTTAAGAATATTTTAAGGTGGGAACCTGTTTCTTAAGGTATAAATATAAAGGATCACAAGAGATGGGGATTATTTATTGCTTCTGTTTGTTATAGATGCTACATGAAGAATGAAATGTAATGTCAAGTATTTGCAGAATTTTTTTTTTTTACACAAACACTTCGATTTTAAGAGCTGCTGACTGCTCTGGGTTTGTCACAGACTTGGAGTTTCACAAAGTACATCTTTTTGCAAGATACACATAAGGATTATATTCACTGAGAGATTAAATGAAACTAATGTGAAAAGCAATGGAGAGTTTAACTAGCAGATTGACATTCTTAACACAAGGTGTTTACTTACATGCAGTATCTTTTTATCTGTAAGGGAACAAGTGCATTTGGATAGTTTACTAGGGATTTTGACTAATATCAGATGTAAGCAGCTGTGAGACAATCACACCTCCACTTTCATCCTTACGTCTCTGCCCCATTCGTCCAAAAATAGTTTTTTATCATGCCTGCAACAGTCTTTAAATAAAACTTCTGTTAGACTGATCGTGCCTGGTGTTAAGTCTATATGGCTTAACTGAAACAGCGATAAATGTGCAGCTGTGTATGTGATCATGACAAGAGGACAAAAATGAAAAGCCCAACTTTGTCACAAAACCAGAATTAGCGAGAGGTCTTCCCTTCCCTCTCTTCCCCCCCCCCCCCATAATCTCTTACAGCTGAAGACTGAAACATTAGTACCAACAACTTTTTCTCTGTGAAGAGCTTTGTAAGTCCAAGAGGGTAAAAATAATGTGCTAGCAATATGTATGTCATGGACTTAACTCTTCTTTTAACTCTACAGATGAAGCTGTAAGAGCAACAACTGCATAAGAAACTCATGAGTACCAATGACAGAACTTTGCCAAGAAAACTGTGCTGATCAGATTTTTTTTTTGACTTGCATCTAAATGGATGTGAGCAATGCTCTGGCCAAAATCCTGAGGGAGCTCTGGATGATCCATTCACTCACGGAAAGCATTAACAGAACAGCCTTTCATTTCATTAATGTAAAATGCACACCTGATAAAAATCACATTTGCACAGGAGAGCTGCCTTACAATCTGACACAAGTAAATTGCTTATCCTGCTGCTTCTGTTTCCTCATCTGTGAAAGACAGATAAAAATCATTGATACTGCCATGGAGGCACTGTAAGTAATGACTGCTACTGCTGTATGAAAGAGGATTTGTTCAGGTAAATCTCCCAGTCCCCCATGAGGCCATTTTCTCCACATGCTTCTCTCCTTTTGAAAGCAGCTTTTACAGAAGTGTGATTTCTTTAAGAACTCTGTATCTACAAATATTCATGGAAGCAGTGAAATTATAGGCAACTTCTTAATGTAAAGCCAAATGTGGGTGAAGTTAGACTCAACAGATGCTATGTTACACACGTTCCCCTCAGAAAGAGACAAACAGCTGTTGAGTTCTGCTTTGTGGGGGCTAGCGACACCAGCATGATAAAGAACTTACAAGCAGACGCATAAAACATCTTGCTTGACTGTGTTTCACAGTCACGCTACCTTTTTGGTTATAATATCTGGGCACACTAATGCATATTCTGTAAACTGATTTCCCTCCTAGTCTCACTCCCCTCCTTCTATACTGCAGCAGACGCCTCCAAAACCTGACTGCTCTAAGTACACAGGATTAACTGTAACCAGCTGGTCAGGAACACAGCAGGTATATAAAAACCTTGCGAGGAAGCAAAAACATTAGAATTCCTATTCCTTCATTA
>JANRGW010046913.1:0-10577 GCA_024733675.1 Psilopsiagon aymara
CCCCCCTCCCCCCCCCCCCCCCCCCATCCTGGGAAAATAATGAAAGAGGAAAAAAGTATTTAATGGAATTTTAGGGTGACAGTTCTGAGGCTGTTATGTAATTACATGAGTTTTAGGAAATGGTGTAGGTGAAAATGTAAATTGGAATGCATCAGTTAAAGTATTTTTTTAACTTGCTGTTAATAATAGGGATTCTGGGTCTCTTGAAATAAAATGGATGGCAGAAAGTATTTGAAAGTAGGTTTCTGCTCTAAGCTTGAAAGTGAACTGGGTACAACATAGGATTTAATAATCAGTTAAAGTCATATTCATGGAATAGTTTGGAATTTTCCTCTTAAACATCATAGAAGACTCAGTAAATAAGTTGATTTCCCCTCACCATGGCACTTAATAGAAGACTTTCTTGAAGCTTCAAGTTGTGCTGTGTTTTTCATGATACCATATTTTATATTGTGCTGAATCTTCTATTTTCAGACTGGCTTTTATTTCCAAATGGTATTTTGTATATTTTGCTTCATCCTTTAAAAGCAAGTATTTCAGAGGTGATTATCATTCTTAACTAAATAACGCAAGACACACAGTTCTGCTCTGGATTTGAATTTACCCCACTCCCTTAAATGACCTTAAACTGACATTCATAACCACTAACTGGAAAGCTAAGATAAATGTCTTTCTGCACCATTTATTTTAAATTGGTCTGCACAATGAAAGGTACTATTCAGTTCTAATGTATCTGGTAACATCAGCACTTACAGACAAGGTACAGCAGCACATGGTCTATTGTTCTGATTTTAGGTGTTATTTTCATGCTCTTGGTACAGAACAGAATGAATGGATCTGAAATAGAACTAAAACCGGTCTGGTTTGGCAACAGATGTTGCTTCCACTGTTGAGACAGGAGCGTGAGAGAATAGGCAGATCTAAATTTAAGTGATTGGCATGATAAAGAGGCTAGAAAGAAGATTTCTGTAGCTCTGTATCAGTTTAGATACAGCTAGGTATGTTGGTAGTTTAAAGATAGGAGAGATGGAAGTGAGAGGATGAAAATAGCCCAATAAAACACATGCAAGTCTTCTCTCACTGACCAGGAACTGAACTTAGGTGATACAGGGAAGTGCTGAATCTGATATAATCTTTTGTTATGTTCTTGCAGTTCACAGGCTTGCAAGGGAGAAACAGCAAAATGTAAACATAAACCATCATAAAATGGGCGTCCTTGAGGTTCACTGAGATATCTTATATGCATCCTCTTAAACTGAAGGGATACCATTATTGGGAATCTAGACTTGACAAGCCATTACCCTCAATACAAGGGAAATAGCTGCAGCTGGTGGAGAAGACTCAACAAAGTAAGATCTAATAAGTACATATTTGCTGGTAATACTCTTTATCTTTTGCTTTCTTAGCAGTAGAAGATAGGAAGTTGTTTATTGGAATGATATCCAAGAAGTGCAATGAAAATGATATCCGAGTGATGTTCTCCCCCTTTGGGCAGATTGAAGAATGCAGAATATTACGTGGCCCAGATGGCCTCAGCCGAGGTAAGCAGAGGAAGCTTTTCAGACAGTTCAAGGCTCTCCACTGGATGCTGCCTTTTGCAGCTCAAGGTGGTATTTTTTCCTGACCACCACCATTTTCATGTCTTTATTCATCCCAGTTATTGTGGGTGTAAAAGAATGACTTGATTCCTTTCTGGTTTTTCCCCAGGTTGTGCATTTGTGACTTTTACAACAAGAGCCATGGCACAAACAGCAATCAAAGCAATGCATCAAGCACAAACCATGGAGGTAAAATAAGTTAGCGTGTGTCAAGAGGTGATGTAATTTGTCAGGCAGTCACTGTGGAGTTTGGAGGACTAATGGGCAGAGAAGGCTAAGTGCAGCGTGTGTTTCTTCACAAATGCTACTCCTGGACCTTTGTGTGTGTTCTGCTTCTATTTTTAGAGCTTGAGATAGAAACTTCATCTGCAGAGAAAATACACCAAAATAGAAAATAGGATTAAAAGTAAATGAGATTTTGAACCTTTAATGAAATGTGCTGCTTGAACATATGCATGTGTGTGTGTATGAATGCAAGTAGAGGAAGGGAAGAGGAGTGCTTCCAGTGACCGTGTCTGAATGCAGTATTTTTGTGACTGCTGGGGATAGCAAGTATGTAATTGTTTGAATTGCTGTTTGCAGGGTTGCTCTTCTCCCATTGTGGTAAAATTTGCAGACACACAGAAGGACAAAGAGCAGAAACGAATTGCTCAGCAACTTCAGCAACAAATGCAACAGATCAGTGCTGCCTCAATATGGGGAAACCTGGCTGGTCTGAACACACTTGGACCGCAATACTTAGCAGTGAGTTTCTGATTTGGGTTCTTTTCATCTCTTCAGGAATTGCAGTGTCTGCCTGTCTTGTAGTGTTTAATGGACTCATTTTTTAGAAGGCTATTGGTAGATATGAACAGGGTTCTTAATCCCCATTTAGTGGATGAGGAGGCTGAAATTAAGTTATGTGCTAGCAACTAGTCAGGGTACATTTAAGTGAGGATTTCAGCCCCATTCACTGTAGCCCTAACTGTTGAAACTTCTTTCTTTCCTGTCGTCTGTAGAATGACCTTGCACTGGGAACATTTTCTTAATATGTTATGGCCTCAATGTAATGTAAATACCCTTTCATGTTTATGTGATTTACATAGTTTTTGTGTTCCTATTCTGACCTTTTTCAGCCTTTATTTCTCTCATTCACTTCCAGAGAAACTTAGAATAGTAGTTGGTGCTGTCCAGATAGAAAAGGTGATCAGGTTGGAAGTACCAATCAGACAGTGCACAGTAAAATAAAGAGAAGCTATTTAGTAAAATTGACATAACAGAAAGTAGTCTGCTGTTTGTCACTGATTTGAGTTGATTTTGCTGGATCCCTAAAGTGTGAACTTTCTGTAAACTGATGTGCTCTGACTAGAGTGACTCTGGGAACTGTGTTCATACAATATAAGGTCTAGGGAACAGAAAAGGAAACTTTTGTGGCATTCTTGGTATGGTGTACTGTTGAAATGGGGGCAGTCTGTCTTTTACTACTGCTTTAGGTTTGGTAGTTTGGAATTTTTTTATAACACCACCTGGTTAATGGAGGAAGGAATCGGAAATCCCTCTAGCTTTCGAGCTGAGGCTTGAAATTTCTCTCTTGGCTGCTGTGCTTAAGCAAAGCAGAGTGGGTTCTCTCTCATGGTATCTCTTGGGTTTTGGTATGACATTTGCCATTTGTTCTTTGCTGGCAGTGTCAGCTCTTAAGTCTGGCTTGATGTATCATATCCTTAGAGGTGGCAGTCCTGCCTGAAGTGCTTTGAATAGGAGCTCTCTCACTACTGATACCACTGATTTTTGTCTTGGTGTATTAGCTATAAACTTCCCTCAACACTGATAATGTTGAGTGAGGAAAGCATTTTGCTGTTGCTTTGGCTGCAATATGCATGGTCAGTGTGGATTTTCACTATGGTGGAGCTCTGGCTGTAGTGTGTGAGGGGAATCCTTTTTACGCTTTGTTACGGTGTGGTGCATGGGCAGTGGGAATTCCCTTGTGACGGCGCTCTGGCTGTGGTGTGATGCAGTTTCTCTCAGAAAGCGGAGCCAGCCCTCACTCTCACTCTTGTTTTGTTTTTTGGTGTAATGTCTAGCTTTATTTGCAGCTCCTCCAGCAGACAGCAGCTGCATCATCTGGGAACCTGAACACACTGAGCAGCCTCCACCCAATGGGAGGTGAGTTTTTTCCAGCAGAACACAAATTCAGTGCCCAAGAAAAGAGGAGGAGGGTAGAGAAAGTAGACAAAAGGCTGTAGACATGTTAACCTCATTTGAAATAAGTAGTCTTGAATTTACTCACTCCTCTGGAATGACAGGAATCAGTTACAAGTGTGGATCTTCCTCCTTAATCTTAGTTAACCATTGTCCCCAAGGTAAGTTTCATATGCTGGTGTAATCTCCCTACCTCTGGCTTTAAAATTGTCTTTCCTTATGGGAGCAAAAAGATGGCTCTCTTATTTTATCCAAACAAGTGCCTATGTGAAGTGTTGTGTTTTGAAGTAAGCAATAATGCATGTGATAATGGATGCTTGGATTGCCCATTTTAAGTTCTTTGTTCTTAAATACTTCAAATTTGGAGATGCAGTGTGATCTAGTTCTTCGTTTAGGCTCTTTAATTCATTCGTTTGAATCATGATAATTTATGCTATTGGTGTTAGGGAAATACCAGCTTAATATGTATGAGCTAAATTCCTTGCTGTGAACTGCTAGTCAAAGCACTCATTAAGTATAGCTGTAAGTATGAGTGTAGCCATTAAGTACTGGGCTGCAATTTGATTGTCCCTTCTGTCTTCACAGTGTGGGTAATAAAAATCCATGTGTTAGTAACTCCATTCACCACATGCTCTAAATTCTTCTGATGGCAAAAACAACCCCTATAGTTTTGGTTTTAATACTCAAAACTTTAAGCTTTTAAAATTGCCTTCTGATGTTGTACTGTAGTTCACAATATCACGTGTCCTGTATGTGCAGAGGTAAAAAAGTGGTAAAGAAGCGTCTGTACGTCTGACTTGTTACTGATGAGTACCAACAGAGTCAGAAGCTTTTACAAAGTGTTGTATTATAGATGGTTAAGAACTTCAATTTATACTTGAGCAATCTTTATAGTGGAAGATGTCCCTGCCCCTGGTGGGAGGGGTTGGAACCAGATGATCTTTAAGGTCTCTTCCAACCCAAGCTATTCTTTGATACTTGAGGTTGATTCTAACCTGAGCTTCTTATGCTTATGTTTTCATGTTAGACCTCTTCAGCTGATCTCCTTTCTTGAAATTCACAGAAAGAAAAATTAAGTAGGTAATTAGATCCCAAACTACATCAGACTTTGTAGAAAAGATTTAATCTTGATGCTGTTTGAAAGCACATGGGAAAACAACATGATGATGAGAGGGCAGGTGCAGAGTGAACATGCCAAACTGCTTCTAAAAGGGAGCAAGCTGCTTTATTCTTCACTAGCTTTAAGATTTGTACTTTTAACCCTCTGCATGTAGCACAATAAAAACAAAAAGTACAATTTCTTGATTTTAATTTAATCCTTTTGTTTTACAATGGCACCTTGAGAATCTGAATAAAGGCAGAATCCTCTTGTTTCAGGCACTGAATGTAGTTAAGGAAACAGACTGTCACAAAGAGAAAACAATTGAAAAAGACTAAAAAATTAACTGTGCTGATAGTGGAAGTTTTCTTTGGAAAATAAATAGTTTATACTTCATTGCCATTTTCAGTCTTATGTTGTCTGCACATACTTAAGTTGTAAAACTGAGATTTTGTCTATTTGAGATATGTGCTTTGTCACCAAGTACTTACAAAGCACCCAAAAGAATAGGTGTCATGTCTTGCCAATGACATTTTCATGTTGTAAATGAATGGTGATGAAATTAATTTTGGTTTTAATTCTGTAGGGAAGAATTAATTGGGATTGTCTGAAGTCAGATGAAAAGAGGAGGAATTTTTAGAATAAGTAAAGGTAGAAACAAGGAAAATAAGGGAAAAGGTTATGTTATGCTTTTGTCTGTATCTTGGGATAGTGACTACCTGATCACTACTGAAAATCATCTGTCTTGGCAAAGAAAGACTTCTCTTTTAGTTATGACAAGGAATATCAATATGGAAAAGATCAGTAACTAGTATTAAGCTTCTTGGTTTTAAGCTTCTTTCCACCTCTCCCTTACAATGTGCTGAGAGAGCTGGATCTGTTAAGCTTGGATGATAGTGACCATTATAGGAGATACTCTGTGTATTCTTCAATGTGTTGCAGGACTGAATGCAATGCAGTTACAGAATCTGGCTGCATTAGCAGCTGCGGCCACTGCAGCTCAGAACACACCAAGTGGTACCGCTGCACTTACTTCCTCCAGCAGTCCCCTGAGTGTGCTCACCAGCTCAGGTAAGACACTGCTTATGCTGTATGTGGCTTGCCTTAGGAATTGTCTCTCAAGGTAGATGTCATCTGTTCTGTCCCTCCCTTTTTGTCACTTTCATGTTGATTTCTTCATAGAAAAGTAGTTTTACTTAGTAGATTCACCTGCCCTTTTTTAGGATAGCTATCTTTGCCAGCAGCAAAGGCTTTTTTTTACTTGCTGCATTCATTCTTCCAAATGGTCAGATTAATTTAGAGTAAAAAGAGTTTTTGAGATCATGATGAAGCAGAAAGGTAGGTGACTTCTTTAGAGTTATGTCATTACAGTCTCATTGCATATTCCATTTATCTGTGATTTTAGGCAGATATACCCTGTTCTTCTGGACATGGAGATAGAAGATGCCTTAAGCATGAAGTAGTGCATTCTGTACAATAGAACAGTACAGTTTATATTCCTCTGGCATTAATGAAGATAAGGCTACTAGAACTACCTCACAGAAGTAGAATAAACAGACCCCTAGTCCATTTATTAGAAAGCAGAGATCTAGAAATGAGTGTACAAGTTGCAAATAAAAATCATTATCTTCCTCTTTTGTTTGGGGTTTTCTTGCGGTGGTTTTTGTTTGGTTCTGGGGGATCTTGAGGGGATTTTTTTTGTTCTTTGGTTTGTTTTTTATTTTTAGTTGGTTGGTTTGGGTTTTTTTGGTTGGTTTGGGGGGAGTTGGGGTTTTTGGTTTGTTGTTTGCTAGTCGTTATTGTTTGTATGTTTTCCAGAGTGGCCAGGATGTTCAAGCAGTGTTCTTTTGCTGCCTTACTGTTAAATGTGATCATTAAATACAACAAACAAGAAAACAAAAAAAGTAAATTAAATTGTGCTTACCTCAGACGTGCTCAGTTCTTACCACAAATGAGGATCAGTATCCTACTCAGTTATTTCTGTCATACTTTCAGTCATTTTTATATCCTGACATGGAAGATCCTGTATTTTCAGGCTGTCAGTTTTCCAGCATTTATGCTGTGGTATGTGGGGTTGGGGTGGTTTTTTTTTTTCATAAACAGCCAAATTGCTTACCCAGTTTTGAAATCCAAGCTATGGAGTTGACATCCTCACCTCTGGTTGTGAGAGACCAAATGGGGGTTTTAACTTTCCAGAGGTGGCTTTTTGTATTGTGTACCAGGACCAAGGTGCTGGACTAAGAGATTATAAAGAGATTACAACGAAAAGCTGTTTAGAAAACCTTATGTCACATGATGAGGAGTTAAACCATGTGTGCTTTGCACAGTTTTCTACTTAGAGAAATCCCCAAGAAAGGATTTGCCTCAAAGGGGGTTCTGCTGGGGGGGGGGGGAGGGGTGTGTTAGATGAAACTTTGTGGTCTGCAGTTCTTAAAGATGAAAATGGCCAAAATTTATCTTGACTGCCAGCTATGTTATCCCATCTATAATTAAAGCAACAACGAAGAGTTGAGGCTACAGAAAAGCTGCATTTATAACCCACAGGTTCTCGCTTCATCATAGACAAAGCGTAGAGATGAATCTTAATGTAGCAGCAGAGCTGAAATTGTCAGGTTAAAATTTGCTATGGCTGGCGTTTAGAACTGTTTCCCTGTTGGCACTTTACTGAAGGGAGCAGGCTGCTTCTCTTGATTTGTTGAGGTGGGGAAAGGGACTGGCAGGTTGTGAAGATCAAATGCCAGGCGTGCTAGGAAAGGCAGAGACAGCCTCTTCTCAGAAGCGCACTGTGAAAGGACAAGGGCAGTGGACACAATTTGCAACAGAGAAAATTGACTGGACAGAAGAAAAATGAAATGAATGATGAGAGTGATAAAGCTCAGGAACCAGATGCCAGAGGGGCTGTGGAATGTCCGTCATTTCAGTGATTCAGAATACAATTAGAAAGAACCCTGAACAGCCTGACCTAACTCAGAGGTTAGACCAACTCTGAGCAGCCCATTAGACTACATGATCCATAAAAGTCCCTTTCAACAGAAGTTATGCTACTGTTCAGGGATTCTGTGGGATTGTTTTTACCTCCATGAATTTTGGCTGTTTCATAGCACTCTGTAGGTTCCTTTTCCCTTGATGCGAGACGTATCTCAGGACTTTTTTGGTTTTGATCATACTGGTGGAAGGGGCTGGGGAATAGGGAGCGGTCCATTTTTAGGTACCTTCTATGCTGAATCCAAACAACTTTGATTGCCAGTCATATCAATAAATGATTGTTGCCAACAATCAAGTAGTCATGATGGGTTATTTGAATTGATATCCTATACAGATGCATCAGTCAGTTCACTCTTCAGGGGGGCAGGAAATCTCGATGTGTATAGACAGCATTCAGTTTCATGATACTTCCTGTAATTATACAGCTTTTTAACTCTTGAGTCTGAGTGATTATGTCTTTAAAAAAGCATACTCAGAATTCTCTTGTTAATATTCATACGTGCATTCACACCACTGTATATATTCATATAGAAGGCTGTTGGACTCCACACATTCAAGGCATCTCTCCTGAACCTCCTAGACCTTGAAAAAACTCAGCATACAGCTCAGTACAGTGTGTTAATAAATGCTCTGCTCTCATGAGACCTCACTTGGAGGACTGTGGAGTTCTGGTGTCCTCAATATACAAAGGACATGGAACTGTTGGAACAAGTCCAGAGGAGGCCATGAGGATGATCAGGGGACTGGAGCACCTCCTGTATGAAGATAGAATGAGAAAGTTGGGGCTGTTCAGCCTGGAGAAGAGAAGGCTGTGTGGAGACATCATAGCAGCCTTCCAGTATCTGGTGGAGGCCTATAGGGAAGCTGGGGATGGACTATTTATTAGGTACTGTACTGATAGGACAAGGGGTAACAGGTTAAAACTTAAACAGGAGAAGTTTAGATTGGAAATAAGGAAGAAGTTCTTTACTGTAAGGGAGGTGAGGCACTGGAATGGGTTTGCCCAGGGAAGTTGTGAATGCTCCATCCCTGGCAGTGTTCAAGGCCGGGTTGGACAGAGCCTTGGGTGGTATGGTTTAATGTGAGGTGTCCCTGCCCATGGCAGGGGGTTGGAACTGAATAATCTTAAGGTCCTTTCCAACCCCAACTATTCTGTGATTCTATGATTCTGTGTTTGGGAAACTTAGAAGTCTACACAGTGCAGAGTCTGTGGTTTATGGCTAGGTTACATGGCAAAATGGTTGAATTCGGAGATGTTAAGTATCGCTGTTGTGCTGTCTTCCTACTCATTTCATGTGATTTTTGTTTAGATATTTCCAAGCACTATTGTGTATGTTGATGGAGCAAAACCTTCAGCCTTTCAATAAAGCAGCTACTCTTTGAAACTGAACAGACAGCAGCTTCACCCACCTGGAGGTATTCCATGCTACCGAGAGTGTGGCCTTAGATAAATTCACGTAAACCGATAGTTTGTGAAGGGAGATTCAAGAAAGTATTGTTAAGAAGTATCTTGCAATTGGAGCGTCCTGTCATCTTTTTGACTGATATCAATACGAATTGTCTGCTCCAGAGCAAACCAGAATGGCTGCAAAAGCTGATGTATATTTCTGTTTCTCCTCCTCTGGAAGGCAGCCATCAAAGGTCCAGCAAAGACTAGGTGAATTTGCTGGCCTTAGTGTGTGTCCAGCAGAGTTGTTTTCAGAGAGTTTCTGAACACCTCTTCAGGAATTTTCAGCTAGTTCTCGTAGAGTTAACCTGTCTGACTGGCTAGAACTCCGTAGATGGATCTAAGAAATCATAACTTCAGTAGGAACCAAAAACTGCACAGAAACAATGATAAGAATTGGGTATGGAGTAAAGAACATGTGTACAACTATATTGTTTTCCATCTCCATTGTTTGTGCTGTTTTCTGGTCTAATACACAAAACCACAGAAGAACAGAAGGGGTGGCTGGAGCTGTGGAACTTCTTCCGTGTTAGGAATAAGAGAGCTTGAAAAGTAGAAGACTTACCCAGGAGGAGGATACAGTTGAAGCTTACAGATACACTAGTGTTGGGATGAAGACAAATAGGGAAAGACCACTTATCAGCTATTTCAAGACTAGAATTACGGGTTATCAGGTGAAGTTCTCAGCTGACAGTTGACAAAAGAGCTGTTTCTTTGCATAGTGCATTATCAAATTGCAGAACTTGTGACTTAGAACATAGTAGAGTCAAAAAAGTTGTGTTTGTGGACTAATGGAGGAAACTGGAAACCACCCCTCTGCTCTCCCCAGTCCTCAAAAGTTATTTAACAATATTAAGGGAATTTTAGGGAAAAACCCAGCTGCTACTTCTGGGATGAAATGCAGTTAACATGTGCAGTGTTTACCCTGAAATTGTTCCACAGGCAATCCTGCAACCTTAGCATATGAGAAGATAAACTGGACAGAGAGTAGAGCAGAGTGAAGACACAACCACCAGGCTCTGTTTTACTCCATGCAGGTGTGGGAATGTGCAAATACCGTGTACTGATAAACCACCTAGCAGCAGACAAACAAACAGACAAGTTCCATATGCATATGCTCAAGCTCCTTAAGTGTTTAGTTAAAGCTCCATGATCGTATACTTAAGCTTTATAATCATACATACTTAAAATTGCGTAAGTATCTGAAGGGGGGCTATAGGGATGTGGGGGAAGGACTCTTCATTAGGGGCGGTAGTGATAGAACAAGGGG
>JANRGW010046915.1:0-28829 GCA_024733675.1 Psilopsiagon aymara
AAAATTGAAAGCTTTGTGGCTCCTTGAGCATGAGAATAAGACATGATTCATGGTTAAAATTAGTGTTGTGTGCTTTGCACAGATTCTGGCCTTTATCAATTATCTTCTCAAATTTTTGTTTCATCTGCTTCATGAGGTGTGTGATTGTTTGTAGGTACTTTGAAATACATGAATATTTCTGTGGCCACCTGACTAAAGTGGTGCTTATGTATTCCTCCGGAAATACTGGTGTATCTGTCATGACAAAATGGAACAGTGTTTCCACACTGATATCTCATGGTTTTTGCATTCAGTATTTTCAGTGAAAAAATAGCTGAAAAGACAGAAAAATCAATTATTCATGACAAACTGCTCATTCAGATCTCAAGGTTTATAGGGCTGTCCTACAGCATGTCCTGGGAATGCAAAGTTCCCTCTTTTAGCTCACTTATTTATTTTCAACTCCATGAATTCAAGTTGCCTGTCCACAAGCTTCATCCCTTTCTGACCTGTGTGCCTCTAGCCATTTGGTAAGAACAATTGTAAGTCTGAACCATGAAAAATTTTCTTGGTGGCTGCAGAGGTGACTGACAGAGTAATGAGATTTTTTTGTACTCTATTAAAGTCAGTCCTATGCATAATCAAGGCATTTGTTTGAGAGGAACCCCAGGCTCCAAGTAAAGAAACAATTTTTAAGTATTTTTAAAGTTACATTGAATATATTTCTGCTTAGACTACAAATAAGTATGTACTTAAGGACCTAGATTTGCAGGGGTGTTTTCCTGGATTGGGACCTCTATTGAATCACAGTCCTATTTAGTCTACAGTTTGAAATTCTTACTCATTTCTCTTGTGAATACTTTGCTGTCTTAGTTGTTATGAATAGAGCTCTTTGTTTTCTGTATCTGGAATTTAGTCTAAATAATGACCTCCAATGAAGTACTTCTGTAAGGTCACAAATGCCTCTCAGAGCCAAGCTAAAGTAAACATCCTAAATAATGATATTTTATTTTTTTTATGGACCTAATATATCACTGACAAATATTGAAAGTTCTCCAGTAAGGGAATGGCAACTCACCACCTCAGTTTCATTGACCTGTGGGCTGCTTTTTCTTCTGAAGAGTTTGTTTAATTACAAAGGACTGAACTCTTGGGTACTTGCATACAGCACATGTGGCTTATTTAAAGCCAGTAAGTTTTCTTCAGGAGGAGATGGTTAAAATAGGCTGATTTTGTACTGGTGAAAGTCCTTCATCAAGGCAGTGTAGAGATGTTTCGTTTGAAGCACTCACTTCTGATGCAGAGTATGGTGGTCCTTATGTAATCTTGCATTGAGATGCCTGAACAGATAACCTGCTTTTTCCTTTAAGAAAAAATGATAAACTGAAATCCTGAGCAGTGTTATGTGATCTCATTATTAGGGAGGCCTGCAGCTGTTCATATTTTCTCTCTGCAGCACGTGTCGTTGTGGCAAATGGAAAATATTTTCATCCTCTAGGATTACAGAGCTGCTGAAAAGCCATAAACAAAACATAACTAGAATTGTGCATGTAAGTGACAGTTAATACAGTCTCTCAGAAGAAGGTAAGGTAGAGAGGAAAAGAAATACAGGGGAGAATTCATACTTTTGTTTGCAACAATACTCTTCAGAAAGAGTTTCAGAAGAAAGAAAAAGAGAAAAGAGACTGTAGTGGTGAGACAAGGGAGAACGCGTTTACATTGAAAGAGGGTAAGTTCAGGTTAGACACAAGGAAGAAATTCTTTGCTGTAAGAATGGTGAGGCACTGGAGAGGGTTGCCCAAAGAAGTGGTAAATGCTCCATCCTTGGCAGTGTTCAAGCCCAGGTTGGACAGAGCCCTGGGTGACATGGTCTAGTGTGAGATGTCCCTGTCCATGATATGGGGTTGGAACTGGATGATCTTAAGGTCCTTTCCAACCATAACTATTCTATGATTCTATAAATTATTACGCTTATAAGTATAAATATTTCCTTCCATTGTTCTCAAACTAAACACAAGCATGTAAACCTGAGGAGAGTACTTTTTATAGAGACATATATGTGTGTGTACATATGCATGTATTTTAAAGTAAAACCCCAGTGTGTAAAGTGGGGATCTATTTAAAATCATACATATTAGAAAGTTGCACCGTAGTTAGTGCACTTCAGTGGTTTCTATTCCCAAGACATCTGACAGGCTTGCAGGCCTTATTAATAATAACGTAGAATGTGCCAATACTACCACTTTAAGATCTGATTCAGAAACAAAGTGACTTTTTCAAGGTCAGAGAGAAAGTCTGTGTCTTAATTCTTGATTTCACCAGGCTAAGGCCTCAATTTTGGCAGTCTTGCTCTTTTCTTGTGAGAAGGTGGCATTAGCATTTTCCTCAGTGTTGCTGATCCTTTCCACATTCTACCACTAATTTATTCCTGCAGCATAGATGCGCTCAGTGAAGAAACAAATGCAAAGAAAATAATCTGGAAACCTTTGGATTGTGTGCTGTAGCTGGTTAAAGTGTCTTGAAACAGGATTGGTGGTTCATGCCACAGCAAAAAGAAGAGTAGGCTAGTGCTGTTTATTCAGACTCGGAGAAGACACAGCATGTCATCTGCTTATCATACTAAAGAATCTGGCAGTGTTTTTTGACTTTTATCCAAACCCATGTATTTAGAGGTCTCCCATCTCCCTCCTTTCCCCGTAGTCATGGCTCTTAATGGAGTGAGATAGCAAAGCAAAAGCATGTTATCAGTGTTTGCCAAACCTCTCCTTCCTACCATCCTGCTTCCTATCTTGCGCCTGAGCAGGGCTGCTGGCAGATCCCAGTAGTACAGGCTGCCTTCCGTGGAGCATCATTCTGGGACTCCTGCGCAACAGTGGCACAGGTATTCTTGAATGAACTGGGCCACACATTGCTTGAGTGGGTGCTGTTTCTTCTGGGAAAAGAAATTCTTCATAACTTAAATAGGAAATTGGTAGTTGCAGCATGTGTGTAGGATTAAATTCCCTGGGGTGATGTCTGATGTGTAAAAAAGACCTAGCAGTGCCAGAAACCACTTGTGTAGCTAATTAGGGGTGACCTGATAATCCATTTTCTTCATATGCAGAATGTTTGAACAGAGAAAGCCAGAGGCATTTTTAAAAAGGGGAGGGAGAAGGTGGGCTTTAGAAACCTGTTTTTACTTTTGGTGTATATAGATTTATAGCTACTCAGCTCCAGGGGGCAGCTGCCAGCCAGCTCTTCCAAATGGGCAAGGGGCTGCACCAAAGATCCCAGTCATGCTTCCATTTGATATTTGTTACAAGTATAAATGAACTGAACCCCAACATGGCATGATCTGATGTCTGTTTGCAGTAGCGGTAAGGCCGTTGTCTATGAGGCTCAAAAGAGAAAGGTCTTTATAGAAGGCATTACTTGGTAGCTAAATATGGTCTGCTAATTCACCTCTTGCTTTTTCAAGTATTCAGACTAGTGTCTAGAAATAAACCCAGACATCTAGGCACTGAAACAAGAACAATATTTTAGTGTTTAAAAAGTTAATTCTGAAGATATAAACTGTCTACTGTTCAATGAGAAAAAAAAGTGACATTGTTACTACTTAAAAAATAATCTGATGAATGTGATTTGGTAACCAGCTGGGGCTGAGTGTTCACTTCCTTACTGAGAGCACACAATAAAAATAACAAAAGCAGAAAAAGGATTTTGAATGCTCTTTTCCTGCTTAGGTGACAGGAAGGCCACAGTCAGCAGAGCTGGAAATGCGTATTTCACATCATGGACATCAAAAGCATATGACATTCTTCTAGCACTAAATCTATCCATTCTATCAGATCACATTTTCAAAGATGTACTGTTGAATTCATAACTTTGATTTACCAAGTGTGTTTGGAAGGGTGGCGGAGGAGGGAAAGCTGTGAAATTGACTTTTCCATCGTTTGGAATTCTGCCACTTAGAAAGCAATGTCATACAAGTGCAAAATACCTGGGCATTCCTCATGAAGAAATCTTTACTCTCTTGCTTTCTCTTTTGGGGGATCAACTTTGGGAACATACTGCTAGGTGAGCAGTGATTTTACAATGTTAATTCTAGGGCATCAGAGGAGTTATAAATCAGTGCAAAAGCCATACAAAAAGGGGCATTCATATCTTTGAGAGTCTGAAAGTGAGGGAACAGTTTTGTATTTACAGTTGGGCTTTGGCTAAGATTCTGTTTTATTGGATTTAATTAATTACATTAATCATATAATTATGAATTTCACTTTCATTTGACTGGTGACACAAAGTCATGATCTTTCTTCGCATGCTGGCACTGAAGTGCTGTTGGCACATCCACAGTACAGTGAACAAGTGCCAGGACTTGGCACTCTCAGGCCCAGCAATGTCTCCAGCTCCTATGGTGCATTTGGGACTGGTTGGCAGTATTAGATGTAACTTTTGGGCCCTCAGTCCTGGAAGGATCTGGCAGCAGACAAGGATTGCTATTGTAGATGTGGACAACACCTTTTCCTGCTAGTTTGTAGTTTACACTTTCCCCTCCCATAATGTAGATATGTGCCACTTACTAACTGTAGTAGAAAAATTCCCCTTTAAAATTCCCAGCTTGTTTCTGACATCTATTACATACCCAGAAGGGTGCAAAGTATACCTTACGCAATTAACCTATTTCAAGTCTGTCTTTCTGTTCCACTTTGAAATACAAATTTTGCACCGTGAGAGGAGCCATAGTGATGTCATGCAGCATGGAGACAGCTGAAGTCCAAATCCAAAGTGACCTCACAATGGCTGATGGAAGCAACTGGTTGTGTCTCAAAGCCGTGTGATGATATCAGTCCCTAGGGTAAAAAACTCCAAGCTTTTTCTTGAGAATTGTTGATCCATCTGGAAAAAATACCTTGAAAAATATTTGTTGATCCATCCAGAATAAATAGCTTGAAAAATCAGGCTGTTGTGACTGCTGGATATTCTTGTGGTTTCAGAGGCCATGAGATGACTATGTAGGTTGGAATAGGCTACTACACCATGTGCTATTCAGAAAAAATGGGAACATTCACAAACATCTGTCTTTGTAATACCCTTTTGTCTTGCATACTTCTGTCTTGAAGTTTGAGAGTTTTAACTGTACCATCTAAGAGGGATGACATCTGAATGATATGTTACCGCTTGTTATTTTGAAATACAGGAACATACATGATTTTTTGCAGTAGACTGGCTGTATGAATGGTTGGCTACTTTAATGAATTTCTCGTTCAGAAGCTAGCATGAAGCTAACATCCATTTTGCAAATAAAAAAATGGCTTGTAGGAGCAGGTGGCTGTTCACAGGAATTACTCCTGCAGGTCTGAGTTTGCAGGGGAAGACTATTTTGTGCTTCTTTTTAGTTATGCCTATACAATTTCACTACAGATGGCAGTAGCAGTTTCCCCAGCAAGGCCTTTTAAAAACTTCACTTGTCATAAAGCAATTGTTTTATGTCTTCCCCAAGGCACAAAAATCAGAACTGTGCCTTAGGAATTCTGGAATTCCTTTACAGTTGCACAAACACTGAGGCTGCACCATAATATGTCTAAAATGCTGGTTTCCTGTAACTAAAGTTGAATTGGAAATTGTCATCTCACAGTATATGTAATACATAGGGGTTTGGTGCCAAATCTACTAAAATATGTTTTTTTAAACTTATTTCAGTTGTAATTTTTATGATTTATGATGGCAGTTATTTCTGTGGCTTTGTAGGGAAAGCTGTTGTATGCTTTGTCTAGAGACAACACAAACTAAAACAAAAGCAATTATATTCTATTATTGTAGTTTGTAAGGAAAGATGAAAAAAGAGCATCTTAAAAAGGAGGGGCCAATTGAAATGCTGCCTTCTTAATAAGTTTTTGAAAAGTACATTTGTTGCTTGACTTTTTTAATAGTCGAGACACATATTTCAAGATTGGTTCAGAAGTTTCAATTTTGTCATTTAGTTTAGATGTAGCTTTAGGAAATCTTAAATGCCTTGGTATGGTTTTGATTCTTGGACAAAATAAGGACAAAGTAAATAAGAAAGAAATTCAAAAATCACCCTAGAATAAGAAATTAATGTCAGTAAACACATTCATTTTGTTCCAGTACGTGGTAGAACCTCATTGCCTCTATGAGGTTTCCCTCTCTTCTTTTACCTCAGATTGCCCAGCAAAATGCAATTGATGTAATATGTATAGGGAGTATTTTTATTATTTTGTGGAAATACATGTACTTATAATTCTTCAGACAATTAATTGCATCTATTGTCTGTCATCTCTGGCACACTTACAAAACCATGACAGATCTGGCCAAATTTTGCCTCTCCCTTTGGGAAAATACAACTACTGTATGTCAAAACTTGCCAAATTACTGCATGTAAAATCCCTACTCTTGCTACAATGGTGATAGGTCATATTCAAATACTTTCCTTTTTTTTTTTTTTTTGCTACAATTTTAATATGAATATTTAGTTAATAAACTAGTAACTTTCATATCTTAAATTGGATTGTGCCTGTGATTATTGATGGGGGAATGTTAATTTACATATGATAATACTCTAGACCTGTATTTTTAATGAATGAAAGTACATTGTTTGGAGGCAATACCAGTATAGTTTGCAATTATCTGAAATCATATGGGTTTTTTTGTGTGAACGCTGTGGACAAGAGTTTCCTGTTACTCTATAGGTCTCAAGTGATGACATGATATCCATTAACTTCTTCAGTTTGTAGAGTCACAAGTCACCATCAAGATCTGAACTGTAAATTAGTGAAAGAAAAACACCCTGATTATTTTCTTTAAAATTCAATTTAATCTTATTTATGTGACATGCAAAGACAAAAATGCTTTGTATAGCTCAGCAACATCTGATTGTTTGTGAACTACAGCCCACCATCCATTATAACTGCAGCTTTTGGAGACCAATCCGTGTACATGGAAGGGATACATTGCCTTGCATCCCCCTGATACTTCCCAGAACTGAAAACTGTAGCCAACATTAAAGGCATTCTGTGGTGATTTTCTTGTGAATTTGACACCAGTGATAAAAAGCAGCCCTGCAGCACCCACAGTTAACCACTAGATTTCAGGCGCCAGTGGCATGGTGTCGTTTCGTGTCCATGAAATTACCCGTGGCATGTATTTCCCTCTCTGATAATCCTCATGTTCAGGGTACCTGTAGGAAAGTGGCTGTTCCCTGTCAGTATCTCAGAAAAACTGAAATTCATTGAAGGTGGGTGCAATGATTAAGAATGAAATGCTGTATGAGAGCAGTGAAAGTTGATATGCTTATTTCAAAGGGAGAAAGAGAAGATAGTCTAAGCGAAAAGAGTCTTAGAGTTAGAGATGGGTTTAACCTGAAGCATGGTAGGAACGTTTTATTCCAAGTTCTTCTTGGAGTCCTTGTTCTGGAATAACACATGTAGGCAGTATGTCATTTCCCTGTATATCTACCACCTCATTAATACAGGCTGGCAGCAGGAAAAGAAAAAAAAAAAAGAAGAATGTGCAAAGCTTGCTACATATAGTAAAAGGAGCTTTTGCATACTGAAAAAACAGGTTTCCTTTGGGTGTCTATTCTGTGTTATCGCTACTGATCACTGAAAACAGTGTTTTCCTAAATACGCACCCTTAGTTTGGGACACCTGTCTGAGCTGCCATAAAACCTACCAACCAACTTGTGAAAGCCTGGACTTCCTGTCAACACCAGTTCTAGTTTCAAAATGCTTGTGAAGTGAAAACCAAAGGGCTTTGTCTCTAGTATAGGGGGAGAAACATACAGTGTATGTGCATACCCTTGCATTTCATACGCAGATACAGGGTTTGGGTAGAGGATATAATAGCAGATGGTTATTGGGCAGAAGATTTAATAATACCGTACTCGCACCTCATATTTCCCCACTAACGCCTGTGCAGCAAAGTTATGCTACTTTGGGCTTCATCCTCATGAGATGCAGAGAGATCTTCTTTCTGAGGAGTGGGAGCTCTCAAAAATGGACTATGGGGAGCTCATTTGCTCAGGCTTCAAAACCTGTAGCTGGAGACCTGGGGATTTTGGTTTGTGTTAGAACATCTGCAGCAGGTTTACTTTTCATCTCCAAAGTAGCTGGCTTGTTGCACAGCTAGGGTCTGAAGTCTCCCAGGGGTTGCAAGGTTCACAAAGCCATGAAGGCTGTGAAGATTTGTCTTGTTCTTTGTCACTGTCATTGGTTTGGATCTGTTGAGCTCCAGTGTGGTTATTGTTCTTCTCTCACATATACCTCCATGGATGAAACACATGAATTCTCCCAAATTCAGGGCAGGACTGAATTTGGTGTTCATCGTTTCTCTGGTACTGACCCCACATTTTACCCAGTACAAATCAAAACAGGAACTGTCAAAGTGAGTAAATGATGGCATATTTCATGCTGAGGTGTGGTAAGATGACTCAAGGTTACAGGAATATTAGAGAGTGTCAAAATGGAAAGGGAGTGCCTCCCTACACCTTTGCATTAATTATTTTTAAGTTGCAATCCCAACTGACTTCCCACTTGATTTGTAAGGTGCATGCCAATGGAATGTAGCTTTTTAGTTTTTAATTAGTCTCTCTTTGCAGCTTGTGTATGGAAGTATTCATAATATTCTGTATTTGGTCAAAGGTTTTGAAATTGTCTTGCATCATTCATTTGTATAAAGCACGCTCTCTGTATTTTTAGCACAGTAGAGCTAAACTAACTGGCTGTAACTTCTTGTAAGGTAATTTCAGGAGTTTAGAGAGAAAGAAAAGTGTTACAGTTTCTATGCCTTTTTAGATCTTTTATGACCTAACCTGTTTTTCATCATGGAACTTATTGCTAAAAGAGTTTTCTGAAAAGAAAACAGTGTTTACAAAGTAAACATTTTTTCTGGCTGCCAGATTATTTGCTGTCCAGGAAGCAAACACATTCTAGTTCATTACATATATTTTGAGAGTATGAAAGGAAAATAAGTTTATACATTTTAAAAGCACAGCTAGCAGACTTTCCGGCTGGAACCCACTTGGGAGTCGTAACACATTTCCAGGACCTCCCCTAGTGAGACTCCTCAGATATCAGAGTAGTAGTGACTCATCGACCGCAGGAGAGGCAATTGAATTAAAACTTAAATATTTATGTGTCTGACTCACTCAAATTGCAAAACAAATAGAGCCCGATTTCTGGGTGAGATATCTGTGTTTCTCAAGAAATGTTGAGGTTGGTATTTCAAGAGTTGCAACGGCCTGAATTTGGCTGTTGGTTCTTGTTATTATACCATGTCTTTTTTAAGTGGTTTTCACAGCTTTAGAGCTACAGATGTAGGGCTATTATAAGTTAGTTATTAAATATGTCTGTAGTACTTGACAAGAGTGACAGAAATTGAATTTGTATCAGATGGTTCAACACGCTCTCTTGCTTGCATTTGGATGTGCTGACAGTCCGATGTAAAGGCGGCTGTAAATGCTACTGCATTAGAACAATGTTGTCCTCCCATCACTTCTCAGATACATAGCTGGCTCTCTGAGATGAAGGACAGTGAACCACTGAGCAAAGAAAGAGATGCTGTAATTACTGCTGTCAAGCTCAGCTTTTGCCAAATCCAGAGACTGACAGTAACAGCCACTGGGTCAAATATCTTGCTCTCCCCAGTGCAGCATCTTTGTGGAGAAGTTGGGCTTTATCCTCTGCATTTGTATCTGAAACTGGTCTGGATAACCACGCACAGTGCAGATGTGGCTACCCACACCCCACTGCAGTTAGGTGCTGGCTCCAAGGGTGTTTCGTTCTCCAGGTCAGTCTGTTTGGAGTAGCCTATAATATACCTAATTACCTTACAGCTAAGAAAGCCTTAGCAGTTCCTACATATTGAAAACTGAGCATGTGCCTGCTACAGTCATAATTTGAGTGTAACTATTTTATTACACTTTTTCTGGTCCAAAATCCTGGTTTCCAGCCTGCCTTTGAACAAGAAGTACAGGCACTTGTCTGTCATCAGCAAGATATGAGGTATTTCATGAGACCACAAATAAAGCTGTTGTTCTTCAGGCCCAAGTAGAAAAAGTGTTTGTTTTCCTTAAGATAGCTTTCTGAACAACATGAAAAGTGTGATCTGAAAATATAACCAAATGTTCTATTCAACGTTATTTATTTCAAGTATGTCTGATGTGCTTCTGCAGCTCTTCATGGCCCATGGAAAAATTATATGACTTGTTCCAGTTAGGGTTTTTTGGAGGGTTTTTTTAGTGTTCTTATTTAGCTTTGGATCAGAAAGATCTTCAGACACTCCTATTTCCAGGTCTTAAACAAATTTATAGATTTGGCTTAAAAGATGGCACCAGTATGCTCAAGTTTAAATTCTACTTGTAGAAATTAATTATCCAGCTGTAAGCCATAATGCAGACTCATTAGGCTCTTTTTCTGATGCTGAATCACTCTGCTGTGCAATGTGTTGTTTATCCTTTTTCTTCTGGTCGCAGTAGGATTGATTCCACGTACTGGATAAAATCAAATTAAGCTGGATTTTTGGAAAATCTTGTTTCTTTGATCAACTTCAGCTTCACAAATGCTTTGAATTAAGGATGATCGGTCCCATCCCTAGCTGGAGTTATGACTGCAGCTTCATATGGTACAGTTGTTCAGCATTAAATAAAATTCACATTACAATATGATTTTGTGTTTACAGGTATGTGGGTTTTATAATTTTAAAGAAACTTTAGGATAGTATGGTACGAGATTTTTTTTCTTTTTCGTCACACTAAAGTATTTTACTGAGACTGTTGATTTTTAATACGTTGGGTACTTTTTCCCCTTAAATTCTGTTGTGCTTGTTGCAGGGGGGCTAAGTCTCTGGCTATAGCTAAAGCTAGAAAGAGTTCATCCAGTGTAAAACAAAATAAATATACCTTGCTGCTGCCATCTCTGAAGGTCATAAAAATATTACGGATTTGAGGGAGCTTGATCAGTTTACATAAGGGATTACAAACTGTGGTTGCCTGTAATACCAAGGGACTGTTTTTGATGACTGAAGAATTTTCTTCTAGGTTTTCATTATTAAAATCCAGCCATAAGAGAGAAAACAAAACCGTAATCACTGCTGTATTATATTAGGTGCTCGGTACATAGTCTGCTGCTCAGCCAATAAATGCTGTGTTGCTGAAGTCCACCAGCCGAGTGAATGAGACAGCTGAGCATCGGATGCTGCCCAAGCTGAGAATCAGAGAGACCAACACTTTGCAGATTTCCACTTGCATATTTGCACATTGTAAACAGTACATAACAGGTTATACCGGGAGGACCTACACTCAAATCCATGTAAGAAGGTGAAAAAATGCCAACTTTTCCTTTGGGGCCTCTGACATCAAGTATCTGAAAGAGCATTCTGTTTGGTTTGCTAAAATTTGCAGGCAAATCAGCAGCATGTTTTAGGCATAGTGTCAGAAGCTGCTTATAATGCTAACAGACAAAAAAAATCACTTGAGGGCAGCCTTCCCTGGGCCATTCTGTTAGTATGGTTTCAGTTCCATTTCCACATCATTTCAGCCTGTTAAGAAGAAGTAGAAAATATTATGGCATTCAGTTGTTCCTGGAGCTGCCTTATTGCCACTTCCTTAAGAACTCTACAGTCTGGCAGCTATTTCAGTGTTTAGGTTATGACAAATTTTTCTGTCTCTAGTAAAAAAAGTCTTCCCACATTTTGTTGTAACTGTCCTCTCTAAGGAAAAAATTAACTACTATTGCCAACTGCCTGATGTTTTGATGTCAGCTTTATATTTGTATCAGCTCTGCATATATCTGATGAAAGCTACATTTGTTGAAAGCAAAATGAACCAGCAGAAATCGTGTATGTGGGATTACAGGTTTTCCATAAGGGACAGAAAATTAAGTTAAAATAATATATTTTTAAGATGCTTTTCAGGAACGTATTTGTGGTTTGAGTGCTTTCAAAGAAGCCTTAGTGAAGCTTCTAAAGATTGCCTAAAAGCTTTAAATATGTTATTTTACAGCCATTTTAATCTCATTATTCTTATTCTTCTGGAGAACTGAAGACCTAAGGTATCTGCTATGAATTATTATATGCAGAATTAAGATCTGAATAAGGAAGAGTAGATGTAATGCACCATTTTTCAAATGTGCCATAATTTATACACAGTTAGTGAAGAGAAAGGTAAAATGTGAGCCTTGTATTTTCTGGGATAACTCACGACTATAATATCTTTTATCCTTTTGGCTGACTTGGCACTTTGAAATGATAAGAACTCATTCTTTGCTGAGGTGAACATAAAGTGAGCAAAATCTCTTGAAATACCCTACTCATTTTTGTCATTGAAACCCAAAAAGCCCCGGCTTCAACTATGCAGAGCTCTAGCACAGTCACCTCCTTTTAGACTTCTAAATGCATCAGTATTCTTATCCTTTGTAAAACTGTTTCAAGAAATTATAATATAAAATGAAATACTGTGTACTACTAGTGTTATCCACACAAATATGTGTTATGCATAATCCATCCTTGGCAAAGCTTATGCTTGCAGAGTCTCATCTAGCATGATTGTTTAACTGTCTTTGATTCTTTGGCTTATCTTATTTTTTCAGTTGATTTTTAACACACCTCATCTGAAACTTCTTCTAAGATTTCAAATGATACAAGTGTTTTCACAGAGGATATATTTGGGTTCTGGAATACAGATATGATGAACAAAACTTACTTTCTTTTGTCGACAGGTTGTTATTCTCTTAAGTTTTGCAATTGCAGGTGAAGGCCAGGTAAAGAAGTAGCAGAGAGTCACTGAAAAGTACAACTAGGAGCTCATGTGAAAATTGTTCTAAAAATCAATTAAAGCCAATGATGGGGATAGAAATGATGTCCGAGGAATCACCACAGTCTGGTGGCCAGAGTTGCTTTAATCAAAAAGCCTCAGTGATTGAAGCAAGGGGCTAAGGCAAATGCACCAAGGTAAAGAGAACAGTGGGAATTGTCTGTGGCTTTTTATGTTACTTTTCTCTCCTCAACGTGTGTGGATTTTTCTCTCTTTTAGAAGCTAAGTACTGAAGGTTTTAAATTTTTCATCCTCTAGTCCACTTTGGGTACTCAGTGTATGAGAACAGTATAAAAGTAGAAAACAGCCCAAATGATGGAGCACCACAGCTCCAAGTTTATTGGCTTTTCATCTTTCCACAAAGTGAAGTTGTCTGAATTTCTGTAAGACAGCCCAGCATGTTTTCTCAGCAGGGATATTAAAGCAGTTGTCCAGTATTACTTGTTTCACATGCAGAAATGAAACTATTTATTTGTCTATGTTAGGATTTGGTTCAGGTTGTTAGGGAATTCCAGTGAATTCCGAGAGTGTTCAATCACTGTAAAATGTCACAGTTGATAACACAGCACTGAATGATATTTTGGAGAAGAAATATTTTTGGCTTTGTTTTCTGTTGGTTGATACAGATGTTATTATTGTTTCCAGAGAGATGAAGGTGCCGGAAAGCAGCTGTGAGCAGTGGGAGCCTCTTCTCTCACAAATGCTCTGAAATTGACACTGGATTTCAGTGTTACTTAGCTCCCAAACTCGTGTAACATGCTGTGGGAAACAGGCTAATGGTTAGGTGGTCAGGTGAAAGGACTGAAGAGTTTCTGAACAGGAAAGAGCTTATTTAGTGTGAGAGGATCCAGCAGATGATCAGCTTTCGTAAAGGAAGAGCAGGGACAGATCCACAGCCAGTTCTTCCAGGCACTGGATGACTTGTAAGCCATCCAACTGCCATGAGACTGTCCACAGCACAGGCTGTCATTTACTGTCAACAATCACTGCTGCTGTACGCTCATTATTATGACTTATTTTAAATAAGCCTGATCCAAAATGAATATGGGGTTCCAAAACCCAGCTGGAATCGGGTAGGCTCCAAACTGGCTGATTTTTGCAACTGGCATCCATTCTCTTCCCAATGGAAAATCACTGTCAGAGCTTTCCATCAGAGACGTAATCAGCCACATTAGGGAGGAAGCCAGGCAACAGGAAAAGGGACACACTGAAGTGGTTTAGAGGAATGTTGTAGTTCACCTGCAAAGGGTGGCTTTGTATGAATGCTGGAGAGCAGTAATCACACATCACTTCTTGAATGTGATTTACAGACATCTTACTACAGATGTGAGAAAAAAGCAGAGGAAAAATTTTTTAGGTGTACCCTTTGCTTTCTCAGTTTATTGCAATATTTAGTACTAGGTGCAAACCTTGCTTTCAAGGTTTTTTCACACTGGAAGCATGGAGAGTTGCCGGTGTCTGAGTAGTAAGGATCGGGCATGCTATGACTGGCTCTGGCTGTGCTGAAGTCCCTGTGTATCAGCTCAGTTTGCTGTGCTAAGCAAGGCCCTTCAGGAGGTGAAAGCTGGACACATGATACCTGTGCACATATAAATATTTTGGTACAAATAATGTATCCTAGGGCATTTAGTGGTCCCTCCAGAAATACAAGCTTCCACTATTGTGATCCTAATCATCGTGTAACTCTCACCTGTGAACAGGCTATTGTGTTTGACATCTGTGAAAATCTGCTTCCTACTTGGGCATACTGCCCTCTCAGTGAAGTGTACTAAATCTTCTCAGCGGGGAAAATAACCTTAACTGATAGAGATAACATAGCCTTGAGTCCACAGAGATTTATCATCGTCAGTGCAACCTTGAAGTCCTTCTATTGTGAATTAGCTCTGGCATGCATATTATTCTGCTAATTTTACAGGGCCTGTGACCAGATCCTGTAGAAGTTCAAAAGTAGGAAATGTATACATGTAAACACACAGGGAAGTAAACAGTATACAGAAATGAATGTTAAAATGTCAGCTGTTTTCTGAACACTGGGTAATATAAGAATAATGCAGTCTGGGAATGTACTTAGGCTCAGTACTGTTGCAGAATAATCCCAGTCCCCAGCTGCAGTAATTCCTACTGTGTGCTGAGGAGCCCCCAAGAAGGTATGGCAGTCAGTAAGCCAGAGCTGTGAGGCTTTTTAGCAGGGCTTGTTGTGACAGCATGAGGGGTGATTTTGGTTTTAATCCAAGAGAGGAGAGATTCAGGCTGGATGTGAGGAAATAATTTTTTACACTGAGGGTAAAATCCTGGCACAGGTTGCCCAGAGAGGTGGTGGGTGCATCATCCCTGGAAACATTCAAGGCCAGGCTGGATGTGGTTCTGAGCAACCCTATCTAGATGATGTTCCTGCTCATTGTAGGGGAGTTGGACTAGATGAGTTCAAAGTCCCTTCCAACCCAAACTATTCTGTGATCAGTGAGTTGCAGGCTAGGATAGCTTCCCTGGGATGCTAGCATCGAGCGTCCACTAGATCAATCAATCTTAAAGTTGGGAAACACAAATCCTCCAGTGTAATGTCTTATACTCTGGGTGCAAAAAATTTGCTTGGTACTCTGCAACATAATGGCTACAGATTTTTTTTGGTTTTTGACTTAGTCCAGCTGAATTCAAACCCAAGAAATTTTGTATAATCAGAGAAGATGATCAATCCATCTTGCATTTTTTTTATTTTAAAGACAAGCTTCCTTTAGTGCCTCTTGCTTCATTTTGCAGCAGCACAATCCTAAGAGATAGAAAGATCTGAGAATCAGCTAATCTGAGAAAACAGTCCTTGAAAGAAATCTGTAAATAGATTGCTCCAGGAGTTGCTTCAGCTGGAAAGTGCAATGTAAATGTTTCATTTTGGACACCAGTATTTTATAGACTTGCTTCTCACTGTCAAGATTCACTTAGTTAATGCCATACAAACCTATTTTCATAAATGAAACATTCATCCAAGTATTACAGGAAACATGCTTGTAAAGGACTTTAAACTGTCTCACAGGGTACTGTAACATTTTCCCCTATGAGCTGCTCCTGTGTATAATACCTAATCTTGCTATCAAAGCAGTCTTGTAACAGAAAGAGTAGCCCAAGCATAATTACCTCCTGATTAATCATCTCATTAGCATATTTGTTGCTCCAGTGCCTGTAGCGATATTATGCTAAACACAGATGGGTTCTCTGATTCTTTTCACATTTAGGTTTTGGTGCAGCTGCATGTTAAACCAGTGGTGGGAATAGCAACACAGATGTAGCTACAGCTAGTTGGGAGAAACCTGAGCAGAGCAGTTTCACCTTTACTGTGTGGGACTGGAATTCCTTAGGGGTTATCTCCTTTGCTGCACATATTTGGAATTTTTTTACTAATCTTGCCCTTCTGCATCACATCCTAAATGCATTTAGCATGTGGCAGTGATTTCCACTTCAAGTGTGTTGTTTGGGACTCCTGTTAGCAACAGTTGCTGAAATGTTTAGCATGTCTGCCTGATGTGCCTTGTCTTTTGCTTCTATATAACTTCTTTTCTTTTTAGTCTTTTCTCTTAAAAAGATTAGTTACTTCAGTCTTCTAGGTATAAATGAGCTAAGTAGTCTGTCTTCATCTCTAACACTGTCTAATAGGTTAGGCATATTTTAGTCCTCTCGACACCCAGCATGGACAGAAATCTGGGCTTGATAGAGCCAGTTATCAGATTTACTACAGCTGGTCCTGTATTTCATCAGTCTCTAGCCACGTTATAAAAAGATGCCAAGAAATAATGTTGTGCTCCATAATTTATCACTTGCTTACACATGAACAGACATTTGTATCCTTTTCAACTCTCTCCATCTCTTCTATCCCTCCCCAGATTAACTTGGTTTGTAATTTGATGGTTTAGTTCCAGCACTTGTCTGTCAAAAGCAGCCATATTCATCCAGTAGGCTGTAAAAGCAGGTGTTTAATATTATTGTCCAATATTGAAGAATAGTAGTCAGCCTCTATGCAGATGTCCACAATTTTGAGTGGTTTGAAAAGAGATTTGTCCCAAGTATGAGCACTTTGAATTTACATGGTATTACAGATTAAATTGTCCTTTTCCACAGGAAAAAAAGTGGTCAGGGAAGCACTGGGGTGTCATTTCTTTCTTCCTTTTTTTTTTTTTTTTTTTTTTTCCCAGGGTTTTCTTATATATTTCAAGGATTTTGCATTATTATTCTAAATGCATTGTAAATCCTCAGCTCCTTGTAAGCATTTTTCCTATGCTATAACTGGGAGAAAGATACTTAGCATCTCTGAGGTACATAAAGCTGTATGGGTAAAACTGCAGCTCAGCCATAGTGGAAGAAGTTGTCTGTAACAAAAGTACAGTACAGATTTCTTTCTAGATTTGTCTTCAAGCTGATGAGAAATAAAGATTGTGGAAGAGGTAGGTACTTTGCTTAGAGGAAGCTAGATCTACTGAAAAGGAGTTCCATAATTTAGAGTAAAAAAATGCTCTAAAAATACTCTAAAAATCCAAGGATTTTTACTGTGTAGATGTCTGAAGTTCTTTCAAACAGGCACAGAATGAACATGGTTGCTGTAAATGATGTTAGTGGAAAGTTGTACAGTGGTTGTAATTCTGAGCTAGACACCATTTTATAAAGTTCTGAGATATATTAAAAGTGCAAATCTGCAATGAAGAGGACAGTGATGTGTGCAAGATGAATGAAAGCATTGATAATATCACTCTAATATTTTCTAGATAGTTTTTATTCTGTAACCTATTAATTTCAATGATGTTTAATTTGGGAGCCACTTAAATCTGTTCCAAAAACATGGCCATTAAATTCTGATGACTTAAATGGTTTAACTTTTTAACTATGTTGCCAGATGGCATCAGCAGAATCCTCTGCATTACCTTCAGTGTAGGTGGGAAAGAGCTGCCTTTTCTGTTTTCTCAGAAACGCTGGCCAGTGTGGGAAATGAAATTTAGAAAGCAGCTTGATTTACTGCAGCGGTGAATTTGCTTCCTGGACATATTCCCCATGTCTCATGCTACACTAGCACCAATATGTTGTGCTTTGGGGTTCCTAGGAGTTAAATTAATGTGTTACTTAGCACTCATGGAAATATATACTGGAAATGAACTTCTAGAATGAAAAATCTTAAGTTAAAATCAGAAAATTGCTGCTAATAATCAGCTTTTCTTAAAAAGAGAGTCAGAATGTCCACTGGCATCTTTCTGCCTTTTCTCCACTCCCTTTTTCTAAAGTTCTTTAGGAAAAACCTCATTAAAAACAGCTTCTGAAGTTTTTATGTTTTTTAAATTTCTTTAGTATGATCTAATAAAAAAGTAACACTATTAATCTTTATATTAAGTAATATAATGACACCAGTCATCTAACACCAAATAACCTTTTTGAAATTCTCATTTTCATTCAACTTCTTTGTAAGAGCACTGGTGAATAGCATTTATTAAAGTGCCTATTTTTGTGAAGCAATTCCCTGGGCAGCAGATCTGCTGATATTTGCAGAGATGCTTCTGCAGAGTTCTGGAATATGGTGCGTAGTGACATTGATTTTGTGTATGTGCTCATGCCACATTAACAACTTTCGAAAGCAAATGATGCACAGCCTGTGCTTTCAAATGCATACTTTCATAATGTAAGTCTTTATTAGAGAGGTGTTCAGTTTGGCTGCTTTGCTACAGCTACCAGCTGTTCCTCATCAGGAATTATGCTGTACCAGGGTCTGCTCTTGGACTACGTACCTGATTCACATGTAGTTCATGAAACAGCCATTGCTTTGTATTGACTTTCTGTCACTATTCATCTGACAGAATTTGAACCAGTAACCTACAGGTGATAGGCAATATATTCCTGAATTCTCTGAGTCTTTCTGTCCTGTCACTATTTTGTTCATATTTCAGGGTTCAGAATAAATTAAATTTCAGCATATTTATAGTCCATAGTTCAATATAAAGATATGCTCTTTTCCAAATTCTAAAGGTCATCTGTGGGGTATTTGGTAAATTTCTTTCTCTGAAGATCATTACAGGTATCTTTTAGATCATGTCTGCACATTTTTACACTAAAAACTCAATGTGTCTTGAGTGACTTACTTTTTTTTCCTATTCCATATCTAGAAATAGTTTAAAAATAAGAAAGATTTTAAAAACCTGTGTGTCTGTGCTCTGCTGAGCGGGCAGATTAATATCCTAGCATGCAATTCCATAGTATACTTCTCAGGAAACTTCCAGCATCAGCTGATGAAATGACAGTATTCCTTCTAGGCCAGCACAAGAATGAGAGTTTTAAGAAAGGCGTCTTTTGGGTTCTTTTAGCTCTCAGAAGTGTCAGGAGTGGTTCTTCACCATCTCTATTCCTAACATGAGAGAAAGGTTTGGAGATTTTAGCTCAGTGACACAGAACTGGGATATCTGTTAAGAACACTTAAGAAAATACTGATTCTAGAAATAACAGACGTATCATAAACTGCAATTAAAAGCTATTCGTGACTAACAACATAACAGCTTCTAGAATTCCTTAATGTTTTCTTAAGCTGGTGAAACATCAGTGTTTTAGGACTCCACCTTGTTTGTGAGTTTTACTTTGCAGTCTTTAAAAACACTTACTTACAGCTATATTTTCTGTTTATAAATGCAAAGTGTAGAAGAATAATTTGAAAGAAATAATTCTAATAATGTAGTTTCAATAATACACAATGCTGGTACTTCTTACTCCTTTTAAATATTTTGAAGATATTTGTTTTCTGCATGTAATAAATGACAGAGCTTTAGCTTTTCTTTCCTGTTCCTCTGACCCAAGGTTTTAGATTGGATTGAGGTATTTTAACTGATTTTGTTAGCTTGTTTAAATAAGAAACTAAAAACAAACAGGCAAATGAAAGGGAGCAGACTATGTGAAATCTTGAATCATTAACTGAACATTCATTCTCTCAAAACTTAAATATTTAGAATTTATCTTTCCTGTTCTTATCTGAGGGATAAACAATAGGGAGTAGCAACAGTAAGGCATCTTGCATTGCACAGGCGCCTTCCACAATTGTGCTTGACGTGCTCTAGGTTAGGGGAATTCTTGTTAGAAAGGTTGTAAATTTCAAGCAATATGTGTTTTAAAAGTTTGTGTACAAACCTATGACTAAAAGGAGTTTTCTTTGTCCTTGAAGTGAGGGCAAGGAACAAACTTCTTAGAAAGCACAGGAATTGTTTTGTTAAGTAGTACATTATCCATACAAAGTTCATTCTAGCTACAAGTACTCAAAGAATGGTCCACCAAACAAAAGATCGAATGAAGCATTGACATCTAGTAAGGGCTGGCATTTTTCACTGGACTGTGAATGGCAATGTTATGTTCAGACATCAAGTGTCTTGCTGTAGAAATAATGAAACAGTATATTTTTGTTTGCCTTCATGTGCCATTTAACTGTTTATCTGCTGTGGAGAAAACTGTCATGCCAGCTGAACAGTTACAAGCAAGGCTTGAACATTTCCATGGTTCACCTTCTGCAAGCTGCCTGTGCTTTCCATTGGGTACAGGATTGTTGAGAAACAAAGAGGAAATGAAGTCTCTGAAAACAGATTGATATAAAAAGAATCTGACAGAATCACGTTAGGAAGGTTTATAGTGTTGCTACTCTGTTATTCTCTTGCTATTCCATCCAGTAACAGATATTTGCGTTTCCAGAATAGCTCCGTACAACAACAAGAAAAGATTCTTAAAACAGAGTAAAAGGAGAAAGGATAATCTTCCTTATTATACTTGTTAGTAACGAGTGTGTGTGCTGTTTGCCTTTTTATAATGATGAGCATAAGAGTAAAAGTAGTGTAAATCTGGTATTGTCTTCTTCCTTTACTGTTTGCATCTCTACTATGTCTGATAAACTTATTTCCAGCTCATACAAGAGGACTGATACATTTCCATATACAAAATTAATAACAGACAAAATTGCTCGCATACCTCTTCAGCGTAATTGCTTACGAATCCCAATCCTGCTCTCTTGGTGATAGAGTCTCCGCAACTTGTATTTCTTCCTTCTGCCACCACACAAAGTAACACAAGCTGAATTTTGATCAAGTGAAATTCTGATTATTCAGAATGCAGAGGAGTGTTTCTGCCAGGATGGTTGGTTTGCATATTTGGGAATTCCAGCTGATGGCTGTCTTAGAGTTGGTTGTATTAGAAGGCATATAAAAAAGGGAAAAGCATGGCATGCATAGAAGGAAGATTTTTGTAAAACTACCCATGATCTGGTGGTTTAATAAAACTTCTATTGATTCCTAAAGGAGTAAATGAGACAGTACTTTCTGTGTCTTAGTTGTTATATGAGATTAGAATTTCATCGAAGCACATTTATATGGTTTTTATAAATGAGATGAGTAATACCACATTAAAAATTTGAATTGGTTTTAATGCATGCAAATATCAGTCTAGAATTAGCTGGAAGTTTCCTCTCTCTTACACAGTTACATATGAATGTTCTTCTACAATGTTAGTATATCTTTTATTAAAGATGTCCAGAAAATTCAGATTGTTCCTAAAAGCATCCTTGCTGATAAACAGCACTACATTCTTCTCCCTCTTGTTCTGTGTCACATCTCACTTCTAGTCTGCATTTTGAAATTGTTTCTGGTTTTCCTATTCAGAGTTCTATTATTCTAAAACAGCTGAATAAAATCACATTTAAACATGAAGATCTGTTTATTTTTGCTCATTTTTTTTCTTGTTTACCTAGGCTTTTGAGTCACATTTCTTTTTCAAGTATTTACAGTATGACTATATAATGGTAGATCTATTATAACTGAGTTCTACAGGGAATGAAATGCAGGTCTGTTTAATTTGCTTCGTGGTTTTTAATGCATTTTGAACATCATCATAGAAACAGAGGTTAGATAAATGCAAACAAAACTGAAGCAACTAATGGGTGAGAAGTCAGTCACATTATATGTGGGAGGATTAATACTTCCCCAGTATCTCAGTGTTCTCCATTGCATCATGACTTTATGTACTTATGGCCTCATACAGGCTAGGTAAACTTAAGAAAAACCTTCATATTATATTTCTTCCCAAATTGGGATAGGAAAGGAAATATAGTAAGACATTTTTCTGTATCCCATAATAAAGTTTTCACAGCTGGGCTTTTATTGTTTGCAGACTAAGTATTCCCTAAGGAAAAGATCCAAATCCCATTTGAGATTAGTGGAAGTCTTTGGCTCCAGTTCAAAGTCATAGAGTAACATGTAATCTCTATCTTAAAATGTGGTAGCTGTTATCTCACCCTTTGAGATAACTTCTCTGCGTTGGCATGAGAGGGCAAACAGCAGACATGAACAGCAGCAGGAGGGTCCAGCAGATCAAACACTGTCCTCTTCAGAAAACTGATGAAGCATAGTTATCGAGTTATGTGCAGCTTCAGATTATAAAAGACACGTGGCTTTGCATTACCGTCTGATTCAGACTTTATATTGGGAAAATGGAACATATATTCCTCTACTAGCTTCTAGGGGAGGGTTTACAATAAATTACAAAATCAGACCCCTAAACTTTTTTATTCTGATTTTCAAGCAAAAGTATTTCTATATAAAATCTCTGATTTTTAATTTTTTATTTTCACAACTGATTTTGAAACACCAGTTAGGGGGGAAGGGGAAAAAGAAGGACAAACCATCTGATGTCCTTTGCTTTCTTTGTTGAAGTTCCACTGAGTCATTCTGAGATAAATGGAAATTTCTTCTTCAATCCAAAGCTTAATTATGGTAATTAGCCTGTGCAATTTGTAAAGTTTGGCAGTCAATTCAGCTCCTAATATGCATAAGCCTCTTTCTGTTACAAATTGAGTAGGTTTAATCAGTTTTAAAAAGACAGTGTCTCACTATGTCTGCATGGCACACGCTTAGATTTTCAGATTGGTTGTTATTCCAAACTCTGCTACATCATTAGCAGTTTTGATATTTTTAATATTCATGAAGCTTTCATTTTAGCATTAATCCCCAGCATCTGTGATTATGATGAGTACTTTTGGGATCTGTCTATTGTGTGTCTACTGAGAATGAAAAGCCCAGCAGTTCCTGGCAGTAAATTAACCCTCACAATGCCAGTTGGTGCTGAACTCCTTTTGAAACCTTGCCTTCTGCTATGTTTCTTTCTATTCAGATTTCACACTAAGGTCTGATTCCCTCAGCAGACACAAGCTTCATTTCATCTTGACGGCCATCTGTGACACTAAGAATTTTTTCCTTTTTTCATTCAAAGAATGTATCTTTCACCGTGTGCTTTTTCCTCCCAGATGCGGTATGGTAATCAAACGGGAGAAAAATGGAGTTCAGAATGCAGATTTATATTTTCAGTGAAGGCATGAAGAATTTTCTTTTTCTAAGATTTTTAAATTAGATTTTTTTTAGTGGAAGATTTTTTGCTTAGCTTCTAACTGTGGGCATGCAAAGGTCTTTGACTGTGCAGATGAAGTCTAGTGAATGGAAAACAGATCTTGGGTACTGTTTCCCTTTCTACTGCTAATTTGTGGTATATAGCAAATTAAGCCTCTGTCCGTTTTCCTTCTGTTCTTATTTGGAACTGCTAAGCACACTGGGTAGAAACCCTCTAGCATTATTTACAGTGCTGTATCATGTCACCTATTTTAGGCATGCAATTTTAGCTGCTTATCTTTATTTAACAAGTACCTAAAGAATGAGGACAGACTCTTACAGCCATAGTTATAGTTCAGGTGCTTTAAGTCACTGTGGAGGAACTTCCCACCATGGAGGGATCCTCAGAAGTGTCAATGGCATTCAAATTAGGATGGCAAGAACAGATAGTGTAAAATATGTACACTCTTCCTGCTCTGCAAAGCACGAAGATGTCATCATCACTAAGGCATAAAGGTCCAATACAACAAAAATGACACTATATAAATGATGGTTTTACGCATTGCCATGATTATATACCAAGAAGTCTTCACAGCTCATTATATTTTGCACCAGACAAGGCTCAGTTCATATCCTGAAGAACTTCCAAGCAGGTAGGGCAGCTTTGGATGCCTCTCGAGGCTCAGTTGAAGCCCCTCTAACGTGGATTGCCTGAAGATTCAAGTCTCTCTTGGCAAGTGTCACCTGCTCCTAATTGCCTTCCCAGGCTCCCCTCCTGGGCTCCACTACCTGATCACAAGCACTGGGCTGTCAGGGTTTGCTATTTCATCCATTGTTCCAAACTGCCTTTGTCTCAGTCTGCCTGCCTGCTTGAATTGAAATGAAATTTTTGTCTTAGAAATGCATGCAAGTAGCTGGCTTTTAGCACACGGTAAATAAACGGAGGATTCTTTTGTCTTTATTCATCGAGCTTTTTCTCCAAGTCTGCTTTGCTATTTACTGAAGCCATATGGGTTTAATTACACAGTTTTGGAGAAGTTCGGTTGTGGGCAAGTTGCTACCCTCAAAGATGCCTGTCATTTGCAGCCATGGAATGCCCTTGCTACTAAAGCAACTGTACTTACTGTAGTGAGACTTGCCAGCCCATACTTCCACCAAGACAGGGAGCACAGAAAGAGCTGCATTGGCAGTAAATGCAGTGAGAAAACTAGGCATGTAGTGTATAATTGATATCACAGGCCAGAAATGAGCTGCAGAGAATGAAAAACAAGGCTGTGGTGTCTTGATTAATCACGTGGTGTCTTGATTGATCACAAGCTTTTCTGATGTCCTACTGGGCAGTTTGTAATGCCTAAAATGTTAATGGAGACCAAGGCTGAGCACATACTATGTTTAGTGCTGGATTGTGTAGCACTGCTTCAAAACTAATCCAGGCATCCCAATAGCTTAAAATAATGCACTGTCACCGACATTTCAATTCTATCCCTTTCAGTGTTTCTAGCAAGTTTGATAGCAGGGACACGCTGGCATTTGGTGAGAAAATTGTGCATAGGGAGGCATACAGGAGGTAGTCACATTCCTGTGTCACAGATTTTAGATTCCATCTTCTCCTCCCTTGTTGCATCATGGAAGCGCAGAGGGAAGACCTTCCCTTGGCACTGCTTATTACTATATTTCTCCTAGTTGTGCAGCCTTTTCAGAACAAAGATCTGAACTCTTGTCATCATCAAGTTTGACATGTTTACCCAGGTTTCTTAGCTGTTGTGCTGTTTGTAATAGCCCAGGAACAGTTTATACTGTTCTTGCAAGTGCAAGAAGTCCCAAAAGCTTGTCTTTTTTCTTCAGCTTACTAGTTGTATTGTGTTGCACATATACAGTTTTTCTGATGCCTTCTGGTAAACACTGGATATTCTGCTCATGTTTATGGGCATGCCCAGGCTCCCTGATGTCTAGGAATACAGAGCAAGTGTACAAAATCTTTGCTCACTGACTGGACAACATTTTGAGGAATAAAAAGCAAACATGCTGGGAAAGCTGCAGGATTATTTCTTAAGCCCTATTTACCCAACTGTATGCCTTCAGCAGGAGGCATTCTGCATGTCGGCGTTGTCTGTCCTGATGATGAGAACTGAACTAGCCTCCTGTCTCCCAGCTTGGGTACTCCTTTCTGCCATGCCAACAGCCACTGTGCACTTCTACTGCTGTGGTCTGCATGGTTCATGGCTTGTACCCAGTCTCTTAAAAGGAATAATACTCTTCTACTCCCTGCCTTTTCACAAACTAAGAAGCAACTTTTTCAGTGCTATTGTAGGATACCTGTCATGAACTGTATTCTCCCAGTGTAGACTCAGATTCTCTAGTTATCTGATCCTAAGCACAGCAATCATGAATAACTTCAAGTACTAAGAATGGAATTTAACAGAGGTTCAGTTTTTATTACAAAAGGAACAAGAGCTTTGCAGTCTAATAAATGAAAGAAAGGTGACGGCTGGAATTTGATTTAAGGAAGCAGGACTCTCAAGCATAATTCCTTCTGTGTAATTTAATAGCCATTGAGGAAGTACTGGAATCTACAGTATGTGGTCTGTTAATCTAATTAATCTACCCTAAAGGTTAAGACACACAAGCAACAAGTATAAGTGGATTTTGATCAAGTTTTACTGGGCCCATAAAATATCGAATATATGAGGATGTCCAAATTTACTTGTGTTTTCATTGGAAATAACTCAGCTTTGAAAAGTTGCATACTGATATACATGTACACACAGAGGAGCACTTTTATTTAACTTTCTATTTTCAAACATAACATGCTGTGGATTTAAGAATTGTTTTTTATGATGCTGAATGGCGTTGCAAATACATGACCAAAAATGAAGGAGAAAACTGCTGTTCTTTGCCAGCAAAGGTGAGGGTTAGAATGAGCATTGCATTCTAATGTCTATTATTTGCAAGGATATAAAAGAGGCCCCCATTTAGTTCTGGTGCTGTACAGATTAGTGTCCTTGGTTTGCATGCACCCTGTTGTCCTAAGAAGCCCTGAAAGCAAAGACCAGTCTTCCTGTTCTTAATTTCTCTTCAGCTGCAAAGAGATTCCTGTGACAGTAACTCTTCCTGAGAAAGATTGGGCAAAATTAACCTTTCTCCCAGGATTTCAGATGTGACTAGCTCACTGTATCTTTCAGTAATCTAAATCCTGGTCTGACTTAAGAAAAAACTAGTCAGGATCTTAACAATACCAGCTCCAGGTACTCAGGTAAATCTGAATCTATGCAAATCTGCAGAGGAGTTTGGTTGACAAAGACTTTCCCATTTGTTTACTCTCAATTTGTATTCTCTGTTCTATCAAAACCCAAATTCCGCTTCTCTCTCTGTGATTTCCAATAGGTTTTCTCCCTTCCTACAAACAGCAGAACTATGCAACATACATATATGTATCAATGCACTGCTCATTGAAGGTTCCCATTCACTTGAAAGTATGTCTGCTACTGTTACTGTCATCATGGTGACAGTCCTCAAAGAATCTACACATGAAAGAGAAGTTCAGAAGAAGGGGCAGGCTGCTACATGCTTTTGAGGATCTCCAAGAGGCTTTGTTGCCTTCCCCCAGATTTTTTTGTTATCTGTATTTAAATCAAAAAAACCCTTTTTTTTTCCAGTTGATTTCAAGCTCTCCCAAATCAGCCCACCCAAATCAGCCCACCTTTTCACAGGTTTGGCAGGCCAGATCTCTTGAGTGAAGCACAGCAGTGGGGAAGCAGGAGGAGCTACCGGAGAGGCCAGTGCTCAGGTTTGTTCTGGAGGTCAGTTGTGAGTGTGGGTACAGCAGCCGACACACTCTTCAGGAACCTGTCATATATATCATCATAGCTGTGTGCATTGCAAAATGCAAATTAATTGCTTACCATAGGAGCAAATGATGCAATGAGGCTCTAGAGGACATAAATATTTGAACATGTTTAAAATGCACTCAAATATGTGTGTATGGAGAGGGGAGGGGTTAATGGAGGTAATATAATCAAATGAACATGTTCGATATTCTATTGTATGATATATCAACCCCGCAAATTCGTACTAATTAGTATTTTGAGCTCTCATGGTGTTACTAAATCACTGGCACCAGATGTATAAAATATTTAGAAAACTTTTTTATGATCTTATTGGTGCATTCACCCATGTCAATGACCAAAAATTTATCTTGCTTTAGCAAATCAACAGATTTCTTTCTTCTGCTAAGTGTTTCTGGCAACACAGATGGAGCACACAGCAGTCAGGGCTCTGTTCAAAGGCGTTAGATTACTGAATGGGTTACTTCCTACATTAAAACCAGCTTGTTGACTTGGCAAAGAGCCTTGGTCAAGTAATACAACCAGTGCTGCTGCCATTTGTTAATTTTGCATAATTAAACACCAATTATACATAGTATTGTTTTCTAGCAGGCTTCTCAGCTGGTTTTCTTTATTATGATTCTGTGCCAGTTTCCTTCATTATTACTAAAAAGGACTTTTTATTTGTTATTGTAATTGGGAGGTTGAAAAGATACCAAATTTTTCTAAGGAGGGAATAGCAAATGATTATGGGAGTTGGCATATCATTTTCCAGGGAAGACATTGCATACAATAGTTATTTTGATTTTTTGGTATAATCTGAGGAATCTGCACTGTGCTATTATAGGACTCCCCAGCACAAGTCTATTAGTGAATGTGTAATAAGAAATGAGCATATTTACAAACTATCTTCAGAGTCTGTCTTAAAAAGACACTGGGAAATTCAAACATAGAACCAGTATTGATTTCATAGCCCTTTTATCCTCATTTGGCAAGGCATACAACTGCTGCTAACCACATGCTTAAGTCTTACTGAAATGAATGTAGCTTAAATGGAGTATATGCTTAATTGCTGTTTTAAAGGATAAACCTAAATATCTGTTCAATGTTCTGCTGAAGCTGGAACATTTTATGCATCATGTCATGTTATTAAATATTTGGAGACTGTACATCAAACGAGGGCCTTGGTTGTTTTGGCGCTTTAAAGTGTGGTGGCATTGTCAGTGGTGCTGCTGTATTACTAGTAATGGTGGAGAAATTTCTAGACAGGTTTTACATGTCTTGCTGTCTCAAATGGAAACTAGAATCAGACAAGCAGAAGGTTGGAGGCAGATTTTATGTTTGTTTAGGTTTATATCTCTCCCTAAGTACTAATGAAGGTATTTGTGACATTGACTCAATATTTATTTTTAAGCTACTTAAGTTCACAAAAATAGTCTGGAAAATGTTTTTGCCCCCTTTATTTATGACTGTTTATGTAGTAATATCACCAAAGGGTGTGTACAACCAAAATAGGTATGGGAACTCTACAGACTTTACGTGTGTGTTGTACAACCCATAAACTTTATTGGAGAAACAAGAAGATAAACTTTCAGGCTTGATACCCTTTAGAATCTAAAAGTTCAGGGGAGATGTTAACTGTGTCTATGGCTCTTAAGCCATGGACAATTCAGCAGTCACACAGACATTCCAAACCCTTATCCGACATCCTCATGAAATGTTCTACAAGGCTGCAGCTGGAGTTCTTTTCTTAACCAAACTCCTTTCTTCCCTCTTCCATGTTTGTGACTGTACTCTTTTTATTGACCATTCTCTTCCTTTGAGGCCACATACTTATTATATGGCTAACCT